>PISX010005977.1:41097-102310 GCA_004024625.1 Mellivora capensis
TTGACAGAGACCACGAGTAGGCAAGAGAGGCAGGCAGGGAGAGAAAGGAGGAAGCAGGCTCCCTGCTGAGCAGAGAGCCCGATGCGGGGCTCGATCCCAGGACCCTGGGATCATGACCTGAGCCGAAAGCAGAGGCTTTAACCCACTGAGCCACCCAGGCGCCCCAAGGGGTCGTTCTTAAAGGTATGCAAAAACAGTCTGGGAAACTGTGTCCTCTGGGGATGCTTGTTAGACGTGCAGAGACTTAGGTCTATCTCTTAGAGATTCTGATTCAGTCGGTCTGAGGTGGCCTCTTGGAATCGGTATGGTTACAAGTGCTCCAGGTGAGTTTTATGATTGGGTAATTTTGGGAAACACTGTTTCTAGACTGTATTTATTTTGTTGAATGGAGCTCTATGTTGGCTGGCTCCCTAGGGGCCCAGTGAGTGATGCATAGTGAATCACTGAATCATAGCAATGTTAAATCCAGGGGTATAATAATTCTACTTATATTTTCTAAAGAGGTCATTTCAATGTGTCCCTCAATGAATTATCCTAGAACAGTTTTTCAGCCCACCCAAAATTTGGTAGATGAACTTGGTCTGGTTAAAGACAAGAAAAATGCCATCCCTAAACTCATTGCCTCTTCATCTTCCAAAATGTCTTTTAGAATATTGGTGTACATATATTAGCAACTCAAAGAGTGACTATTAGCTGTGAAATGAAACAGGAATCTTAGGTTTTAAGTTTTCCTTATAGACCTAAAACTTTTAAATTTGTGTAGTCTAAAATAATGTATGCCATGGTCAAAAGAAAATGTTAAATAAAATGGAAAATAAGACTCTTAGGTTCCTGTACAGTGATGGTAGATAACTTTCTGCATGGTTAGGAGCTTGAAAAACACTAGAAGATTTTCAGTACACTGGTAAGTGGAAATTTTGTGGTTCAGTACAATGTTTATGTCTTTCTTAAAACTAGCTGGCTGCACAGGTGTCTGAAGGAAACTTCTAGCCTTAGCAGAAAGAGGGGTTTATTTTAAGAGTATAGTTTTTGACAGGGATGCCTGGGTGGCTCAGTCCATTAAGCATCTGCCTTCAGCTCAGGTCATGATCTGAGAGTCCTGGGCTCAAACCCCATATCAGGGTCCCTGCTCAGTGGAAAATCTGCTTCTCCTGTCTCCCTCTGCCCCTCCGCCTGCTTATGCACACACACTCTCTCTCAGATAAATAAATAAAATCTCTCTCTCTCTTTTTTTTTTTTTTTTTTTTTTTTTTTTTTTTTTTAAGGAAAATATAGCAGTTGGCAGGCCCAAGAACAAGAGAATAGCTGGTGGTGATTCACAGACCTATACTCCTGGGGATAAAAATACATTATATGTTTATAAAAAAATAAAAAAAGAATAAAAAAAGAATAGCTGGGCCTCAGAGAGATAAGAGAACTTGGGAACAAACAGGAAGCCAGCATAGACCTAAGGGATGCTTGTGGTCCCTCTCCCTCTGATTTGTGAGCATATCTGCTGCTTCCTTATCTATGTACAGACCTGATTTCTCTGTACCACTGTCCACTTGGTAGAAAAATTACTACCCAATAGCACCTAAGTTTACATGTAACAATTCCAGCTTTATGGAGACATTGCCTTGGCTCTTCTCATGGTTCCTATTCCAGATCCACAGGAGGGGAGATCTGATTGGCCTGGTGTGAGTCATCATACATCCCTGGGTTCATGGTAAACCCAAGGCTGCCAGAGTCCATGTTTCTGGAGGTAGGGAATGGAATGTGGAGCTGTGATCCATGAGAAAGGAGGATCCTTGTGAGATGATCCGCTTGTCTCATAATACAGCTACTGTGATATATATTGTTGAAGATTTTTGTGGTTATTTTTTTCAGTGGGGCTAGACTATTGCTCTGTTAAGATAGCTCCGTTAAGATATTAGCGTGGTTGTAGTGTCTTATCATCACGATGCTTCTTCCCTTCTGCACTTTTACATAAACTAACAGATTCAGTTATTCCTATCCTTCTCCACCTGACTAACCTTTATTCATGTTCACCTTTCAGATTAAATGACTCTTTTCAGGAGAAGAACTCATCAGTTATTTATCTTTACCTTTATCTCTCCCTCCCATCTCCCCCATGCCTAATCAGCTGGAGCTTTTTGACCTGAAAAGGGAAGGAAAGAGAGTTTAGAAAATGTGTATGTCCTTGAAAGCAAGGGCTAGGCTCTGTACTCTCTACCTAATTTATATGTTTCTCTGCTAATTCCTGTATATAATAAAATGGAGCAAGACAGGGGCTAGAACAAATGACTATAATACGATGCAAAATGAAAGTTCCTGAAGAACAGCTTAGGGAGACATAACATTAGAATATGGGGTCTTAAAAGACTGTATGAAAGAGATTTCACTTGAGACACGCTGTGAAATACAGGTTGAATTTCTGGAGGATGAGATGGCACTGGAGAAAGGATTCTAGGTACAGAGGTCAGAATAAATAGGAACCTGGATGTAGCAAAATTCATGGTGTGCAAAATTCATTTTATCAGAACAGAGGGCAAAAGGACATAAGGAGCTCAATCCACAGAAGGTCACTTAGCTTATGTGCTCTAATGGGTATAGAGTAAAGAAATGAGGCTGAATTCCATCGACACTGGGGAACCATTGACGGATTTTGGATGAGGAATTATATAATTAGAATGAAAGCTTCATGAAGTCAAAAACCTATGTGTCTTTTTCTTTGAATCTTTAGGGTCTAACATAGCATCTGGCATGGAGAATGTGTGCCTAAGAAATATTCAGAGTCCACAAAGGATCAAAACTATATTTTTATTTTTAATTTTCTTAAAGATTTATTTACTTGAGAGAGAGAGAGAGCAAGTGGGGGTGAGGGGTAGAGAGGGAGAGAGGAATAGCGAGAGCGAGAGAGGGCGTCTCAAGCAGACTCCTCACTGAGCACAGCCTGACCCTGAGCTCCATCTCAAGACCCTGAGATCACCACCTGAGCAGAAACCTAGTTGGTCAGTTAACCGACTTTGCTTTCCAGGCACCCCCAGAGCTATATTTTAGCAATATTAATCTAGTAGGTACCATATAGAATGAGTTACAGGGGAATACCAGGAGCTGCGAGGTAAATACATTTTGGAGGTAAATAGAGTAATTCAGGTGAGGATTAATGAAGGCTTCTCAGCTAGAACAGAAAGGTGTAAAGCTGACTGGTATTACACTATAAAAGTGGAATCTGAAGGACAGACTGACATAAGAGAGGAAAGAGACCCTTTCAGTCAAGGACTAGATTCCCAAAAGAGACTGCAGACCAAAAGGACCTACAAATTATTGTTTGATGAGAGAAAAACATGAAATATTTAGTTCTTCTTGCCTTTTTTTTTTTTTTTTTAAGATTTGTTTGTTTATTTTTAAAGGTGGGGAGGGACAGAAGGAGAGCGATTCCCAAGGAGATTCCCTCCTGAGCACAGAGTACAACATGGGACTCAATCTCATGACCCTGAGATCATGACCTAGCCAAAACCAAGAGTCAGATGCTTAACCGACTGCATCACCCAGGCACCCCAGTTCTCCCAGTGTTTTATTTTTATTTTTTTTAAAAGATTTTATTTATTTGACAGACAGTGAGAGAGGGACTACAAGCAGGGGGAGTGAGGGAGGGAGATGCAGGCTTCCTGCTGAGCAGGGAGCCTGATGCGGGGCTCAATCCCAGGACTCAGGGATCATGATCTGAACGGAAGAAGATGCTTAAGTGACTGAGCCACCCAGACGCCCCACCCCCTGTGCTTTAAATTAAAAGTTGGGAACATTAAACTCAAATCAATCAGAAGATAGTTTTGAAAAAATATATGTCTATTTCAAGATCAGCTTCTCTGTCATCCCGGTGTCACACAGGGAGACTCTCTGTTGATGTTGCATATATGATGTTAGGCCTGAGCTTTATCCTAAAATTCTTTCATGTATGTGCCCTTTCTGTACTTTCCCCCTCCTCTTTTCACCTAAGAAACAGGAAGAGAGGGGAGTAGAGGGTCAGGTAGCACAGTTTTAAAGAAAAACATAACAAAAACTGTCAGCTAACAAAACTTCCTATGAGCAGAAGGAAATTAAGAGTTAGAGCTGCCTTACAGTTTCCTTTCTCCAAAAACAAACAAACAAACAAAAACAATGAAAAAGGAAAAACAAAGTTTGTGGAAAAAATCAGCAAGGACATAACCACGATGTTTATAAGGGTATAGCTTATGTACTTCCTAAAGATAACCTTCATGAACTTAGTCCTTTAGGGCTTTTTGGTCACTGATTCTCATCTTTCCCTATCATAAAATCCTGTTCACATTAATGTGCTATGATTTATCTTCTTCCAAAGTCTCTTGTGCTCAGAAAGGAAGAGCTAGATTAGCCAGGAAAGCACTAATTATGGACTTACCATGAGCCCTTTGCTAGGTACTGGTGATGTGGAGTCTTATGAATTGTTTGTTTCTTGTGCTTGAGGAATTTATCATCCCGGTTGAGGAATGAGGCCATATGTATATATAATATATAGGTATAATAGTACAAAGCATATGCCAACTGCCAAATAAGCCTGATTTCATAGTGTTTGTTTCATAAATGGATCAAAACCACCAGTCAGGTGTACTGCACCACTTAAATGGATTTATCATTTCTTCTCCTTAAGGAAAACACTTCAGGATTTCCTAAAGATCTCGAGAGAGAAAATCATGTTTGACAAATTAAATAGAATACAATTATTAATAGCTTACAGTTGCTATAAATTGATCTCAAATGCTTGGTACTTGAATAATGAAACAGGTTCTTTGATTTATGTTGTAACTCCATTGCCAAGTGTTTCCATAGTTACAGTGTTCCTTGTGCGAGGTTCCCGAGCTGGTTGTGTTAGAGTCTCAAATTGCCCATTTTTGCAGATTGCATATTTGCAGTCTTTAGCTCTGGGAAGAATTTAATAGTTGTGGTAAGGATTCATAGTGATCTTTTAAAAACATTCGAAACAGGAAAGGTAGAGTGATTAAAATATAGCACTTCCTTTGGAAATGAGTACAATAAGACTTAATTTAAACACACATCTTCAGGAGAAAATTGTGGTTATTCATCTCTCTGGTAATTCAGAGGCAGCTTCTGCTGCATTTTATCTCTGATAAAAAAGTGTCTTGATCTGCTGTTGTGGCTCAATATTGTATATGCTGAAATAGAGTTAGATATCAAAATATAAAATCTGACTCTTATGCACATAATTAACATTAGTATAAGCTATATGGGGCATCCAAAAAGAATAGTACTCACTATGTATTTTATTTACATCATCTCGATAATTTCATGGGTGAGTGTTCTCAAGCACTAAGAGATTAAGTAATTTGCTTCTGGCCTGGAGGCTCATAAATAGGATCTAAAATAGTACCTTTATATACCTGACATTCACCAATACCGCAAATTTTCAGATTCCTGGCATTGTCATGGTCTGCCTTTGGTCTGAACTTCACAACAGCCAAGTTTGAAATGGAGACTGGTTGGAATAGAATTTCCCTAAATCACAGATTTAGTTCAAGTGAGTGAGAAAAGTGAGCATGCACGTGAGTGTGTGTGTGTGTGTGTGTGTGTGTGTATGTACAAACACTCATGCACACACTGCTGAGGGACACAATGTTGGAGGTTTTTGCTGTGCTCTTTCTTTTAAGAGGAAAGGAAGGGTGGAAAACAGAATTTTATTAGGCTCCTATACCTCATCAGCTGTGTTTTCCTCCCTTGAGCCTTTTGGATTTCTGATGTTTTGACTTTCTGGGCTACATGCACTGTGGACATTCTCCAATGAACTGCTTGTATCTTTTGCTTGCTATGATTGCTGAAAACCAGTCAAATAAAATGCCACTTGTTAGAAAATGGTCAACTGTTTAAAGAAAAGCTGGCACACCTGTTTGTCTCCTGGAATCGCATATTACAAGGAGTGGTCAGTTCTATATTATGCATAAACTTATAAATTCTGTAATAGTTTTACATAAGGTTTTTAAATTTAATTTAATTTTTTTTACAGTTAAGAATGGACTACTTGTTTCTTTTGGGGTGCTGAAAGTGTTCTAGAATTGATGATGGTGATAGTTGTAAACTTTGTGAATACACTACAAACCTCCATTTGTATACTTTAAATGGGTGAATTACATGGTGTGTGAATTATTTCTCAAAGAAGTTCAAAAAATTGTTAGATTCTTGTGTGTCTTGTCAACTAGAACATATGATGGAACTTCCTTGAAGGACAGGTTCTAGTTCTGTCTTCTCCAAACCCTCACCATCCATCATAAAAACTAACACATAGGGGTGCCTGGCTGGCTCAGTCGGTAGAGCATGTGACTTGTGATCTCAGGGTTGTGGGTCAGAGGCCCTACGTTGGGTGTAGAGATTATGTAAAAATAAAATCTTTAAACAAACAAACCCAACTAGCACATAGCTGTTCACCAAATGTTGAATAATGAATGAATTCCTAAGTAAGTGCTATGTAATGTCCAGGACAGAATTCTCAAATAGTGTGATTCACCATACAGGAATCACTTCAATTACAGCCATGCTTCAACTCCATGTAAATATTGGACTTGCAATTTTTATCTTATTTGTACATTCAAAAAAGTTTGAAAAATTACTGGCCTGGGATACTGAATTTTATTCCTAAACACAATTGACACCCGCTTCAGCGTTTGGGTTGGTGATAATGATGTGATGATGATAGCTAATGTTTATTAAGCCCTTTCTAGTCAAGGTGTTTTAAATATAAACTCATTTAATCCTCACAAGATTTGGTATAGGTTCTATTGTTATTCCTACTTTTCAGATGAGAACATTGAGGAAAAGGAAAAGTAACCTGCATGAGGTCACGCAGGTAGTAAATGGTAGAGCCATTTATATTTACATACCCATTGTGCAATATGGGTCCAAAACCTGCACCTTTTTGTTGTTAATAGATTTTAGTTTTTTGGAGCAGTTTTAGTTTCCAGCAAAATTGAGTGGAAGGCCCAGAGTTCTCCTGTACCACCTCCCCTGCTGCACATGCATAGTCTCCCCTTATGAACATTGCCTTATGAACATCCCCTTATGAACATTGCCAAGCAGAGTGGTACATTTGTTACAAGGATGAAACAGCATTGATACATCATATCACCCAGAGTCCATAGATGGCATTAGGGTTCGCTCTTGGTGTTGTAAATTCTATGGTTTTGGGCAAACATATAATGACATGTATCCACCACTGTAGTGTCATACAGAGTGGTTTCATTACCATAAAAATCCAGGGTGCTCCACCTAAAAACCTACACTTGGAGTTAGTGCACTGGGTTGTCCCTTAATGTTTAGTTTCATATTTCAAAACTGCCTTCCTTGTTTTCCCTCTGCAGTCACAGCATATGTTGACTGCACTGCTCTTAAATTTTTATTTTATGTTGTTTTTAACTGGTATATTGTTGAGCTCCGTGAATCCTACTTATTCTACTTGATTCTGAAACCTCTGAGGGTAGGGACTAGCTCTTTATCTCCTTCTGTAACCCTGACTCTGTGTGGCCCCTTATATTATCAAAACCCTGAATGGTGATTTTGTTCAATAAATGGAAATCCTCTCCGTAGTAGAACTCTGTTAAGGCAAATATCCCTTTCACAATGCAGATGTTTTACAAAATATATAATTGTTATTTTTTAAATGACAGACTCGCCTTTCTTCCTCATCCTTGACAGTTCTACCCTTTAAATATCTCCATGTTCTATCAAGAGGCCAATCCCCCTTTTTAAAATGTGTGGTAAAATACACATAGCATAAAATTTACCATTGTAATCTTTTTTTTTTAAGATTTTATTTATTGATTTGACAGAGATTACAAGTAGGCAGAGAGGCAGGCAGAGAGAGGGGAGAAGCAGGCTCCCTGTGGAGCAGAGGGCCCGATGCGGGGCTTGATCCTAGGACCCTGGGACCATGACCTGAGCCAAAAGGCAGAAGCTTTAGCCCACTGAGCCACCCAGGTGCCCCACCATCGTAATCTTTTTAAAATACACAGTTCAGTGCCATTAAGTACATTTACTATGCTGTGCACTCGTCACCACTATCTAGCCCCAGGACATTTTTATCACCCTATAAAGAAGCACCCTGTCTATTAAGCATTCATTCACTGTTCTATTATCCCTGTAACCCCAGAGACCCACGAATCTGCCTTCTGTCTCTATGGATTCACCTAATCTGTATATTTTATATGGATGAAATCTTGTAATATGTGTCCTTTGGTGTTGACATCTTCCACTTGGCATAAAGTTTTTAAGGTTGTTCCATGTTGTAGCGTGTAGTACTTCATTCCTTTTAATTGCTGAGTAATATTTCATTGTACGAATATACTGCATTTTGTTTTTCCTTTGATCTGTTGATAGACATTTGGGTTTCCACATTTTGGCTATTGTAAATAAAGCTGCTGTGAGCATTCAAGTATTTGTTTAATGCCTGTTTTTAGTTCTTCTGCATGTGTATCTAGGAATGGAATTACTGTATCATATGGCAATTTTGTATTTAGCTTATTGGGTAACCTCCAGTATTCCTTTTATAACGTTATATTGTATAACATATACAGATAGTAAGTACTACTCATATTGCAATTAAACACCTCCATTTCTCTCTTTCCCATGGCAAACTGGTCAGCGGGCACTCTCAGTTCTACCTTCTAAAGCCCTCTTTTCAATTTCCACTGAAATCATCAAACTCTTAGTATATCTGAACTAACCACTTTCTGATTATGTGACTTGAACAAGTTATTTACCTGGGTCTCAGTTTTATTATTGATCAAAGTGGGGAATAATTTCTATCTGGAGTTGTTAAAACAATTAAGTGAGGTAATATATAAAAAGCTCTTAGCTCTGTGCTGGTACATAAGGGCTCAGTAAATATAGCTATTATTAATAGGTTTTTTTTAGCCTTTCTCTCTTCCCTACATTTGCTTTCTTCAAATCTATTAGCCATACTGTTGCCAAAGTAATTTCCCTAAAATACAAATTTAATCATGTTGCTTCCCTACGTTTATTTTCCCCAGCTTCCTTGAGGTATAATGACAACTACTACTTTACATCCTCTTATAACTCTGTGCCTACAGGATAAAGTCCCACCTCCTTAGGTTGATTCAAGACTCTCTTACTAGACTCCTTGTGTCCTGTGTGGCCCTTCACATATTCAAGACCAATATTTGCATGCCCACCATCCACAGTGTGGCTATTGTGTCAACTCCTATGTCCACTCTTCTGTTTTTTGTTTTTGTTTTAAGGAAGATTTTATTTATTTATTTGACTGAGAGAGAGATCACAAGTGGGCAGAAAGGCAGGCAGAGTGGGTGGGGGAGGCAGGCTCCCTGCTGAGCAGAGAGCCTGATGTGGGGCTTGATCCCAGGACTCTGAGATCATGACCCAAGCCGAAGACAGAGGCTTAACCCACTGAGACACCCACGCACCCCCACACTTGTGTATTTTATTTCATTTTTTATTTTTTTTTTAAAGATTTTATTTATTTGACAGACAGAGATTACAAGTAGGCAAGAGAGGCAGGCAAGGAGAGAGAGGAGGAAGCAGGCTCTCTGAGGAGCAGAGAGCCTGATGTGGGGCTCCATCCCAGGACCCTGGGATCATGACCTGAGCCGAAAGCAGAGGCTTTAACCCACTGAGCCACCCAGGCGCCCCTCATCTTCTATTTTGGCGTCTAAGGAGTTCCCTTTTTCCTTGAAAGCTTAGCTATGTAAGTTGTTGTATTCTGAGTTTCTGAGTTTCTTGCATTTGGTTAGAAAAGGTTTTTCAGCTTATTTGGTCCACCTGTTGCCAGAAATAAAAAGTCCTTTTTAAAGTTCTAATCTCATTTCCTATCTTTCTTTTTCACCTCTCATTTAGAATAACTCTAGGGCTCGAGTTGGATTCAATTCATCTTTATATTCCTAGGGTCTGGGACAGAGTACTTAGATAATATCTGTTTAATGAATTAATGAATATTCTCCAGGCTACAATATTTATTTGGAGTACTTGTTCACTTTTAAAAACTCAAAACAAACTGATGGCTAGAGTTGTTAAATAAGAATCTAAATAATGGCAGCTGCTGAGTGAAGTTTGTGCATCTGGGAAAATTTCCCTGTGGCCATATTTGATTTTCATGGGTAATCACTTTATGCTCAGATTACAGGCACTTATGTATCCTTTTCCCTGGTTTACACCTGCTGCTTCCCCAGACTGTGCACTGTAGCCACAGTCTTGGAGCAGAATTAGAAATATGATTCCAATGGGGACGATGACCTGGGAGGTTTAGAACTCAGGGAAGTATTCTTAGAGTTGATGTCAGTTATTCACTGAGACATAACAGCAATTAAATGAATAACATTTCTATAGTCCTTTTAAAAGAACAACTTTGTTGAGGTATAACACATACCCTATGATTCACCTATTTAAAGCATAAAATTCAACAGCTTTTAGTACATTCACTGAGTGGTGCAGCAATTACTGCAATCACATTTAGCACGTTTTTATTACTCCCCAAAGAAACTTTGTACCCATTTCCAATCAGTTCTCAGACTGTTCTTCCCTTAGTCTGGCAACCACTAATATACTCTCTGTCTCTTTAGATTTGCCTATTCTGGGCATTTGATGTAAATGGGAGTCATGCAATGTGCAGCCTTCTGTGTTTGACTTCTACCTAGCATAATGTATGCAAGATTCATCCACATGGCAGCATGTATCATTCATTGTTATGGCTTAATATTCCATTGGATGGATATGCCACATTTTGTCGACCCACTCATCAGCTGATGGCTGTTTAAATTGTTTCTACGTTCTGGCTATTATGAATAGTGTTGCTATGAATACTGTGTACAAGTGTCTGTGTGGATACATATTTTTATTTCTCTTGAGTACATACTTATGAGTGGAATTGCTGGATCATATGTTTAAACACTGGAGGAACTGCCAGCCTGCTTTTCCATAATTCTTTTAACTCAAGAAAATAATAGTTATACCCACTCATTTATCTTTGTAATATCTTTGATACTTAGAAGAATTGTTGTCTCCATTTTAGGAACGAGAAAACCAGGGCATGGGAAATTGAAATTGTTCGCCTGAGGTCACACAGTTAATAAGAGGCGTGCCTCCTAACTCCTGTAGTGAGCATCTTTCTCTTTGAGTTTCTAGCCATCTTATGTATTCAGCTACAGATATAAGGAAGGCAAAATATGATTGAATAGAAGTGCATTAAAAATATTAAGAAGTACTAATCTTATAAGTTAATGTGATCTTAGTTGTATTAATAGAAACACCCAAGTGGATGTTTTGAACAGGAGGATATAATCCTTCTATTCTTAGCATTTAACCATCCCATGGCTAAAATGTTAGTTTCTATCTGGGATGATATATTTTCAGACAGGCACTGTCAACTGGAGTTTGTTCAGAGAAGGGCAGCCAATGAAATGTTGAAACACTATGATACAGGAATAGAGGCTAATGAGTGATTCGCCTGGAGAAGGGAGAAAACTTACAGGAATGTGATAGCTTGTTCCAGCGTTAGAAGATCTATCATGTGGAGTATGTAGAGAAAACGTTTAGATCTGCTGCTTGCCCCCAGAGGGAAGAAGTGGGAAGTTGCAAGGAGATAGATTTGTTTCAACATTTATATCTGAATTCATATCAGGGTAATTTCTGAAAATTGGAGTTAGTTGAAAATGAATTGGGCTGCCTTGGGAGCTCACAAAAATTTCTACAACAACAGTATCCAAACAGGAGCAAGATGACAGCTAGAAAGGGATTCTGTAATGATTATGCAGGCATCCTGGGGTTGTATTACATGATTTTTGAGGTCTCTCTCAACGGTGAGAAACTAAGTCTTTGAAGTCTAGAGAAAACAGGTGTAGGAGATTATAGTCTGCAGAAGAGTGGGTTATGTAGAATGTAAGGTTGAGTGTGTTGTTATCCTCTTGACATTTGGTAGCCAAATCATAAAATTTAAGAGTGGTGAGGGACCTCATGGATTCCTTTGTCTATGCCCCCTCATTCTGTAGACAGGGGCACACGGGTACAGATGTCATTCACCTTGCCCAGTGTCAAATTATTCATTTTAACAATGAAGAGCAAATACAAATAACTTACTGGATAGAAATACTGACAAATCCTAGACTAGGTTATGACTAGAGGCTTCATGTATTATTAATGAAAGCTAGATATGTTCAGGATGTCTTTCTAACCGTTAGAGGACAAAAATCAAAGAGCGTGAATGACGAGCTTTACCACGAAACTTACCCTGGTACCGCTGTCAGAGAGGAGATATTAAACTGAATGAACCATTGATTTGACACAGGATGGCCTTTTAAGCTGTGCTATGTCTTTATGTTTTTTCTTTCTCTGCCTTTTGTCATTGTTTTGCAATGTTCTATTATTTTCATAGCTTGATCCCACCGATCTTGTTTGAGATAAAGGTTCACCTTTATCTCAGCGGCTTTAATGTTTAACACAGCAAATGCATTAAACAGTAAGCCATTCAAGGCTTCTCACGTCCGTAACAGGAAAAATAGTAAAGCATTCAAGAACAGTGAAATAAAAGCAGTGGGGGGGAAAAATCCCCAAAAACCTGGGCTGGGTTGAAGCTTGGCTTAGAGGCCCATCAGCCAGTCATGAGGCCTGTCTGTGCAGGACTGCTGAGGTGGTCGGCTCGGACATAGATGCTCTAGACTGGGGGTGTGCAGCAATTCTCTCCTCAAAATTTAGGCACATAGCATGGAAATCGTTTAACTATCAGGAACCATGTAAGATTGTCATGAGAAATAGAATCAAACCTTGATCATTATTTTGAATCTTTCAAAAGGAGCTTATCAAAGCTTCTTTCTCACTTAAAATGGATGCTGTTTAGGGTACCAGAGCATCTTGACTCCCTTCTCTTCTGGTTAGGATCGCGTGTCGTAATCTTCCCCATGGCATCCTAAAGAAAGAGAGGATAGTTTGGCATAATTTGCACATTTCCAGTTCCCCTTCACTGTTTTAGTATCACATGAAATATCCTGTGATATTTATATATGCCCACGTAGGCCTAAAGATTTTTTGAAAAGGACATTTTAATCTGTCTTTCAAAGCAGATAGACAGTGTTTGAGCTGCTTGCCATAAATTAGGAGCATTTTCAGTAAGTCACTGACAAAGTATCTTCAGCCACAAAATCCTGTGAAATTCAGCTTCATAATTGCATCACACTCCTTTGGTACCATTGTTGGAGTCAGAATTCACTGGGGGAAACACTAACTTAATTGCCAAACTTTATCTCTTCTGCCTTCAGCACACCTGCAAAGTGCTTATCATAATAGGAATTATGCTTGTTCCAAGGAGAGGCTATCCTTGTGAATTAGCCAATTAGCCAGTGTTCCATATCTTATCTTTCATTCCCAAGCCTACAAATTTTCTTTTCCAAGTACTGACACTTACTTGTGAGCTTGTAAATTGAAATGTATGTATTTCTTCACTTGACATCTCATCCCTGCATAATATGACCTTCAGCTATGCTTTCAGAAAGTGATTATATTTGTCTGGGTTTAAAAAAATCTTCATGCTCCTTGTAGAAGCTGATTTTTAAAAATAAATTTTAAAAACCCTCCCATCTCAGGGCATTTCTTGGTGCATGAAACAAGGTAGTCTTCAACAGAAACAAAACAATACTGGAATGAAATTTGTACAAAGCATGTTTCAGAAAAGTCAACACATTTTGGCTGTCAGTTATGGACAGAATCACCGAGATAAAACACTGGTCCTTCCAGGGAGGAAGACTGATTTTTAAATAGAAAGAATCCTGGCTGATCTAGAATAATTCAGTATATGGAGTCAAGGGGATCTTACCACCAGAAAAGTCACCTGAGAGTACTTCATAAAAATACATTTGTAATGTACTGTATGTTGGCTAACTGAACATAATAATAGAAAAAATAAAAAAACATTTGTTTATTTTCAGCCATGGTAGATTTATTCTTGATTAGTGGATAAGAGTGTGTTTGAAGGTTCGCTGCAACCTTAAAACTCACTTTTCCTCTCTGTGTTCTGATGTGGGCTAGTGGATAAAGGGGACTTTATTTTATAGGGTTAACAGGAGCAAGAAAAAACATTGCATGAAACTCTGCTCTTAAGAATGACCATTTATTGTTATTTTGTCTCAAAGTGCCAAGAAAATTAAAGAATTTATGAGAAAAGCAGATTTCAGAGTAATTTTAAAGCCTATTGCTATTTCTTGGATCACGAAAGGCCTTAGGATATTGGTGTTGACGTTTTAGGTTCACTTTCCTTCCTCATTGTCCTCTGAGGCTGTGTACATGCAGCAGATGGACCAGATTGTGGCACAGCTGACCCATTAATTTTGACCATATTCATTATTAGAAACTTCCATTGGTTGTGTGGCAATTCACATCAGCCACAAAGATGGCCAAAATTAATGGATTTTTCAATACCCCATAGGCCATTCATTTATGGCGCAAAAACAAAGACAAAATGTCAGTTAAGAATTCTATTCAAGGAGGGATATAAATCAGCTTGAGCATACTTTTTGAACATATACTAGTAATTTGTTTATTAATCCTGAGTTCTTAAGACCAGAGAAAGGATCTTAGTAAATGTGAAATGTATTAGTAAAGAACAGACCATAATATACGTTTGTATGTGAAAGAATATAACTAGTGACTTCTTTGGATTTATGACTACTGGCTTATTGCTGGATTTCACCTACCAGGCTCTTTGTTTCCTGGAACAGATGATCTCAGATCTCTTAACAATCATAGTGCTCATTTGCTTTTCATGGTGTTAGGACAGTGATCTTTGTGGCAACACATACTTTCCTCAATTTGTAGTTGAGGCTTTTAAGCAGTCAGTAAAGGCTGAAAATGAAAGGAGAGAAAATCCAGAACAAGCTGTTCAAAACTAATCAGTAGGAAATTATGTAAACTTAATTAACTAGGGCATCCAGGGAAGGACTATAGAGTATAATGAAATATTTTTGAAATGAGGCAAAGCAGCCAAACTAAAACAGGCTTACTTGAAGTGTTTCCAAAAGGAAGGGAGGGAATATCCTCCCTGCATAGGGAGCACTGCTTGACCTTGTGCCTTATTTTTGGCTGTGAAACTCTTTGCCAGGGTTCTCAGGAGGGAGCGGGTATATAAGGAGAGTCTGGAGCTGAGTGAAGCAAAAAAAAAAAGAGGCAAGTTCTGGCTTGAACTTTTTATTGGATGGTGTTCATGTAGTAAAATGGATTCTGAAATACAGACATTATGGTCTAGCTGCAAACCTCTGACCTCTCATTTACAAATGAGCCAAAATGATTAGTCAGGATTTGAAATAAATCTATAAATATTGAGTCTAGGTACACCATGTGGAGAAGGACTAAAGGGTCTCTCTTTAGTGCTCAGATTCAGTTTAATTTTTAAAATCCCTACTTACATACATTATTTTTAAAAATTCTTAAAATTTTAATTCCAGTTAATTAACATACAGTGTTAAATTAGTTTCAGGTGTATAAGACAGTGATTCAACAATTCCATACATGACCTGGTACTCATCACAAGTACATTCCTTAATCCCCATCACCTATTTCACCTACCTCCCACCCTTCTCTCCTCTGGTAACCATTGTTTGTTCTGTATAGTTAACAGTCTTTCTTAATTTGTCTTTTTATTTTTCACCTTTTCCCCCCTTTGCTCATTTGTTTTGTTCCTTAAATTACACATATGAGTGAATTCATATGGTATTTGTCTTTCTCTCATTGGGTTATTTCACTTAGCATTATATTCTCTAGCTCCAACCACGTTGTTGTAAATGGCAAGATTTCATTCTTTTTCATGGCTGAATAATATTCCATGATAGCTGTGTGTGTGTGTACACACCACATCTTTTTTATCTTTTTTTTTTTTTTCCTGAGAGAGAGAGAGAGAGGAGATAGAGGAGGAGGGGATAGGAAGAGAGAGAATCTTAAACAGGCTTCACACCCAGTGTGGAGCTTGACATAGGGCTTGATCTTCTGACTCTGAGATCATGACTCGAGGTGAAATCAAGAGTTGGATGCCTAACAGACTGAGCCCCTTGGGCATCCCCTCATCTTCTTTAACCATTCATCAATCCGTGGATACTTGGGCTGCTTCCATAATTTGGCTATTATAAATAATGCTGTAATAAACATAGGGGGTGCATGTATCCCTTTGAATTAGCATTTTTGTATTCCTTGGTTAAGTACCCAGTAGTGTGATTGCTGGATCATAGGGTAGATCTATTTTTAACTTGTTTAGGGATCTCCATACTGTTTTCCAAAGTTGCTGTACCAGTTTGCATTCTCACCAACAGTGCGAGAGGATTTGTTTTTCTCCATATCCTTACCAACACTTGTTTTTTGTGTTGTTGATTTTAGCCATTTGGACAGGTGTGAGGTGATGTCTCATTGTAGTTTCCATTTGCATTTTCCTGATGATGAGTGAAGTTGAGCATCTTTCCTTGTGTCTGTTGGCTATCTTTATGTCTTCTTTGGAGAAATGTCTGTTCATGTCTTCTGACCATGTTTTAATTGAATTATTAGGTTTTTGGGTGTTGTATGAGTTCTTTACATATTTTGGATACTAATCCTTGATTGGGTATATCTTCTGTCTCCTTGGAACATGCTGTGAGATGAGAGGAACCTCCCCACTGAAGGTACTCTTCAGATTGCTGTTTCCACACTGTATGTCTGCAGGTTGTTTCCCTTCCTTTTCTCCAAGAGCAGGGCTGTGACCTCCTGGCTCTATACCAGTCATATCCACTGACCTTTAAAAATCCAGGCTTAAGCCACTGGTTGCAAGAACTTATGAAGTTTAGGCCCTTTCACATTCCAAGCCAACTGCTATGGGGATTCATTTTCCCTATACTCTCCCCTTTGTGTTAGTTTGTCTCTTGCCCTTCTCTGAAACGATAGCTCCTCTCCCCACAGCAGTTATGATCTGTTTCTCTTCCAAAATGTGTCTCCATACTTTCTACCTTCTTTAGTGTGGCTTCTTCTCTACCTTTAGTTGTGGAATTTGTTCTCCCAGTCTTCAGGTCAATTTCTGGGGTATTTTAGATGACTTGATAGTTACCTAGGTGTATTCATGGGAGGAGGTGATCCTAGGGTCCTCCTAATCTGCCATCATCTTTCCCAGGTCAACTTTTATAAATATTTGTTGGACACCTATTAGAGGTGTTGTCCTAATGCTGCATGGGACAAAGAGATGAGTAAGGCATTCATTCCATTGTCCTTTAAAGGCTTAGAAAATAAAACAATTTAGATCTGTTCTTGCCCCTCTGCCCCTGCTCCTCTGCTCCCATTTTCTCAGTAGTCTTATTTTTTGCTTTGCCAGTGGATAGCTTGGGGGATTTTTCTACCATAGTCTATAACATAAGCATGTAATATGTAAGCTATGAAAAATTAACCTAAATCTTCAGTGGCTACCTTTTGTTGTTTTAGGATACAAAATCATGGTAATTTTAGATAAATCTTTCACATCTTCATAATCTTCATGAAGCCTAGCATAGGTTTGCTTTCCATAGCAGATGTTTTATAATTGTTTTCTAGTGAAATTTAAAATTTTTCATGTCTACTTTTCCCTATCCAATAATAGGAAGTGTTTGAAGGAACTTTAGCACATCTAGTCACTTAGTTTTCACCCTTCTCTGTTCAAAGGAAAAATACTTACTGTATTTGTTAATGATGGTCACATTTTTAAATTTTCTAGACTCTGTTTAACCATTCTAGATAAAAAAATGAGAAGTTAATATTTTCCCATCAATATTTTCATTTATTTGAATCATCAAATTTCTTTTGGCCTTGAACCTCAGCATGCGGCACAGTTTTTTAAAAATCTAGTAGTTACTTACCTGATTATTTACTTTGTAATACAGTATATATAAGAAGTTATTTGCAGCCCCTCTAGCAGGTAGAGTCAACTTGGATCTATCAGGGAGAAATGGTAGACTGTTGGAGTCCAGCAGGAGCACCGCTCTTCCTCCTGCTGGGTCTGAGTGTCTCCTTTACGTTCAGGTCATGGTAACTTCCTTTGGATCAACTCTGATCACCCACATATTTTACACTCAGAATTAGACAAGTTAAATCTTTCGTAGGGTTTGGTGTGAAAGTCAAGATCTTGCCATCTTTCTCTTGAAGTTCGTCACCAATTTACTACAGAATGTCATTTGCACATAAAAGGCAACAACCACATCAATTTTGCCTGGTTAGTTTCCAGGAGGTTCCAAATTATGTGGATATTTAATACTCTCTAACTGATATATTTAAGACAGGCTGTTAACTCCAAAGTCTAATTTGGCCATTTGAATTTTTTGTTATAATGATGAGTTATTGAAAAATAGTTGACAAGCTCACTGCATAGTTGATCTAGTTTGGCTACAATAGCAGTAGAAAAAAGCAGAAATTAATGAGAAATGACTTATTTTATTATGCTATAAAGCTATGAGCTCAGTGTAAGAAATATATAATACTTTTTTTTAAAGGATCCATGTTAAAATGCTTCACAGGAATGTACTTAAGGTTATTCTTAAACATTCAATGAAAGATCGTGTGTGGATTTTTTTTTAAAGATGTGAATGCCTGCTTCAAAATATGTGTGACGGTTCCTAATGCATGTGTAAGTGTCCAAGAATTGCTCATCCAATTTTTCCAAAATCAGAGACCTGAGAGACTTGCTGAGAGCTTGCTGACTAGGCTGTCATTGCTTGAAGCTTGGTTAAATCCCCTGGATCATGGAAAATGTCCAATTTTAGCAAAAACTGAAGTTTTTAGTCACTGAAGTTTGCTTTATCATCATTGCCACCAGGTATCATTTATTTAGCATCAAAAACATGTGACAGTATAAGAGATCTAAGTGTGTAGAGACTACTATAGAGATTCTTGTATCACTCCTCCAGTTTGATGAATTAGACAGGCATCAGTCTTATCATGGGCTTTTGTAATAGTAGCCTACCAAAATTCAGGCTATATATAGAGTCATAAAGGATTCCTTGTTTTTTGTTTTTTTTTTTTTTAAGATTTATTTATTTATTTGAGAGAGCACAAGCAGGGGGAGAGGCAGAAGGGGAGAGAGAAGCAGACTCCCCACTGAGCAGAGAGCCTGATGCAGGGCTCCATCCCAGGACCCTGAGATCATGACCTGAGCCGAAGGCAGATGCTTAACTATCTGAGCCTCTCAGGTACCCTTCCTTGTCCTTTTTGAAAGGAACAATTCCAAACTCTTTATTTGCTACTTTTCTCTTTCCAGCTGAAACTGCATGTGTTAGTGTTTCCTGGAAAACTTGGTTCTAAGAAAATTAACTCAGAAATGTTTCTGAATGGTTAAGAATGGTCAAGGGCACAAGCTTTGAAATTAGACCTAAGTTCAAGTCCCAACTCTGCCACTTCTATAGTTTCAAAATGGGGAGAATCGTAGTACCCAGCCTCATAAGATTATAGTGAGGATTAAATGAGATAATTACTGAAAATGGCTTTTTTGTCCAACCTGGCACAAAGTGAATACTCAAGTATAGGAACTGTTACTATTATAAATTATTTATTCTTCATATAAAAGCAGTATGCTTTTGCAATTTTTCAAAAATTTTGGAAATATTATAAACTCTTTTTTAAAAATTTTATTCTTTTATTTGAGAGGGAGAGAGAGATAGCGAGAAAGAGCACTAGCAGGGGCCAAGGAGAGGGAGCTGCAGACTCCCCACTGAGCAGGGAGCCTGATGCAAGGCTCAATCCCAGGACCCTGAGATCGTGACTTGAGCAGATGCTTAAACGAGTGAGCCATCTAGGCGCCCCAAGAAGAAACTCTTAATTGCCCATATCACATTGTGCCAGAGATAGTAATTAATAACATTATTAGTGTATTATTTTGTAGTCTTTTCCTTATGTGTCCATGTATTTGTGTGTGCCTGCATGTGTGTATATGTGTACACAAATGCAAGTCTGGCAGAAAGTAACAGATTTCTTGAATGAAATGGAATATGACAGAATATGTCCTTTTCAGAAAATAGCTGCATAGTGTTCTCTCCTGGACATACCATAATTTATTTCACCAGATCCCTATTGTTGAACTACTACTTCTTTCTAAAAATTATTTTAGAGAGAGAGAGAGAGAGAACATGAGCGGGAGGGACAGAGGGAGAAGGAGAGAGAATTTCAAGCAGACTCTGCTGAGCACAGAGCCCAATGCAGGACTTGATCCCATGACCCTGAGATCACAGCCTGAGCTGAATCTGAGAGCTGAATGCTCAATTGACTATGCCACCCAGGTGCCCCTGGACTATTATTTCTATAGAAAATAAACTTTGAGATGAATATTTATATATATAAATCTTTATGTATGTATCTGATTATTTCTTTAAAATAAGTGCCCCCAAATTAGAATTACTGAGTCAGGAGTTAGAAGCATTGTAAAATTTTGGGCACTTAACAGCCAAAATGCTCAATGTAAAAGTGTGCCAAGAACAGAATTGCCTTTCTAAACTTTGCCAATTGAATATATCAGAAATGGTCTTTTGTTAATTCTTTTTGCAGGCTTGTATAGTTCTGATTAATGTTTTTGACTTAATGCAGTTGAATGTTTTTCTCCTTTATTTAAGAATGCTTGAAGAAATTCCCATTTCTTTGTAATGATTTTTCTCAAACAAAAGTTCCTCCACTCTAGTAATATCTTCCATCCCAGAATAGTACATCATTGTTCCTAGGAAGAAAAGGAAAATAATCACACGTGTGTGTTAAAAGTAAAGGGTAGCTTCTTTGATTTATTTGAATGGTGAGCTGTGATAGGTAATGACAGTTCACTCCTAAACTGTGTTCAGTTATCCACTGACATGGATATACTAGAACCTGCCATTTTTGGCTTATCGATCTATCTCCCCAGGAAGAATGTTCCAGGACAGTGAGCAAAAGAAATGTTTTCTGGAGAAAGAATCAGGGCAAGAATGTTGTGATTTCAGACATCACAAGTTTTCCCCACAGCAATCTGTATCCAAGAGCAAATCTGTGCCCACCATGCAGATGAGTCGGGTGTTTCGAAGAGTGTATGTGATGGCTAGAATTGAGATTTTTGATGACAAGCATGGGCTCCTCTCAGATACCCATTTCTGGGCATCTCAGACTGAGAGATGACTGGAAGATTGTTTTACACCCAGAGACCAGGAAACCTTTGTACTTGTTCATAGAGCTTTTCATCTTCCAGATTATTTCCTTCTGCCTGTTAGGACTTGTGTTCTCACAAGTTCCTGCTCTCATACCAGGGGAGGGAATAACTGAATTTAGATAGTTGGTTTTCAAGTCGGCTTACTCCTTTCCATATGGAATTTCTGTAGAAGAAATGGGTCTAAAAGAAGATATGCAGGGGAAGCAACTTTGAATGCTTACATGGGGCACATGCATACTTGTTTTCTTTGATATGTTTGGAACCTATATAAAAGGAAAGTACTGTCTAAATAGGGTAGTGTTCTATGTTTATACTATCATCTAAGTATTTGCCATTGAATGTTTTTTATTACAAGTGTCAAAAAGCAGGTTGGGTCAGAGCTCACTTAAATTAGGAGGGTAAGGGGTACCTGGGTCACTCACTTGGTTGAATGTCCGACTCTTGAACTCAGATCATGATCTCAGGGTCACAAGATCAAGCCTTGTATTGGGCTCTGCTCTCAGTAGGGAGTCTACTTGAGGCGTCTCTCCCTCTGCTCGTTCCCCCCCCCTCCCTCAAGTAAATAAATCTTTTTAAAAAATTAAGTGGGGAAATACATGTTTCTTTATAATGCTTGAGCTCTTTTTGGAAATAAAGGTTTAAGAAACTCATATCCTTTAATATCTGTGATGAACATGACTATTTAAGCATTAAGTAATATCTTGTTGGAAGTAATTCATTTATTTTCCATAAAAATTGGCAACACTTTAGAATTTGCAGTTTGAGGTCTACTTGGGTAAGACCTCACTTCCCATTCTATACTTGAAAATGGTTGCTCTCCAAGCCAGAGAGATGACATTTTTTCTGGGCTGTTGAATGATGGCTCTGTATCAAACCAGTAATGTCTAGTGAACTTCCAAGGTCTGTGTGGTTTTTAAGAGATTTATTATGCAGAGGGAAGACGCAAATATGTTCTATTTTGTACTACTCAGGACCAATGAATCATGCTTTTCTATCAGGATTCACTTGTACTAAGGCCTGGACAGAGAGAAGCTATTTACCATCCTGTTGTCCCAACCCTTGCTATGACCTGTAGCCTCAAGAGGGATCCTAATACTCTCATTTCCTTGGTGCTTATGGTATAAGTTCTAGACCTCTGAAATGTAGACCTGGAATATCTGGAGATTGCATAACAGCTGATGTTATTATAAAAAGCAGGCAGCAAGTATTGTGCCCTTTGTGAGGAAGTTTTAAAAGCTTCTTATAGCCTAACTACAGTTAAAGGAAACATTGTAAATTAAAACAACAATACCAACAGCTGCCAACTTTCCCCTTAACACATAAGTAGACCTTCCATATTGCAGATGGAAGGCACTTAAGAGATCATCCCCTTCATGGGGCTGAATCGTGAACTTCTTGGTGTTATCCCTATAACCCTCAGACCTGGAGGAAAACATGGCATACGTAAGTACACAGTAATTATTGGCTGAAAGAATAATTCAGTGATCTTTACCAAAGATCTTTTTAATTAATTTTATTTCCCTTGGTCTTCAAATTTTGAAAGATTTACTAGTCTACATTAAGTAATAATGCATTTGTTTCCAATTTTATTGATCAAAACCAACCAGGACTTCTGGTCAACATAAGAAAAATGATGGTTAGGACCGTGATTTTAGTTCAGAAAAAAATATGACATTTTATTTAGATGATGTAGCAAATACGCTTTTTGGAAATAAAAGTACCATCCAGGCCCAATATTTCTTTTGGAGGGGGGGTTCCTATGAGTCTGAACATGCAGACTGAAAATCAGTGAGCTAGTCTCACCGACTGATTTTACAGATAAACTTGCTAATGCTTAAGGAGTTAGGGTGGAGGGACTTACTTGTGAAGCGGACTAACTGGTTCCCATTTTCCAGTTGAGACAGTCTAGTTATGATGGGTATATAGGCCAGGCTTGAAGAAGATATTCTAGAATAAGGCCAACGTTCTTGTCTTTTAAAAATTTATTCTTATTATTTGTGGGTTTTTTTGGAGAGGGGTGTTGGTTAGCAGAGGGAGAGAGAGGATTTTAGGCAGGCTCCATGCTAGGCAGAGCTGGATCACACAACCTTGAGATCATGACCTGAACCAAAATCAAGAGTTGAGTGCTTAATCGACGGAGCCACCCAGGTACCTTTCTTGTCTCTTTTGAAAGAAGAGTGTTTGGATTATTGATTAGTAGACTAGGTTACAGAAAGAATCCCATTTTAACAAATACTGTATTATATCATTACATATCCCTGTGCTAACCCACAGTCCCTGCTAATGTTTTATTATTATGGACCACAAAATTCTATCAGGTTAAAAAATTTCATATGAATTGGCATTATAGAATACCCATTTTTTTCTGGTAAGGATGTGGGCCCTTGTAGAAGGAATGGCTTGAAGAGTTCATGCCATCAATTTGAGATCAGGCCAAGAGCAGCCATCATGGAGAGATTGTTGTGAACAGTGGGGTCAACCCTGGTAAAGCCTACAGAGAAAATCAGGAGTGAAACTAAGTAGTGAGACAAGGTCAAGGATTGGAAGTGGGTCAAGATTCTAATGTCCATGATGTTTTGCATTTTTGTTCTTAAGAATGTGTCAGCACAGTAACGGGTAGTAGTCAGTAAAATTTGACTGTTAAAAAGATAATATTAATCACAAGTCCCCATGGATTTAGAGAATATAGAAGAAATCATGCAACAGCGAGAAAAACACCATGATTTACCTGAAAGGAACCCTATTTTCCTGTGCTTTTCATTTTTAAAAAATTTTCTTGAGGTATAATTTAGAGGTAATAAAAAGCACAGACTTTTTCTTTGTTAACAAAAATTTGGGACAATTTTAGCTTTGAAAGGGACAGTACCTGTCATTTATAATAGTAATCCAAAATGAACTAGGAAGTTCATTTCACTAATTGCGTGTAATTACACAATCATATGGACATTAGTATGATGTAAAGGAATGTAACATGTTAATTTAGGAGTCCTACAAAAGCAAAAACACTCAGCTTTAATAATGGAGGCAAACAGTGACAAATTCTAAAGCTTTTTGAAACTCATTAAATTGTCCTATGACAGCAAATTCCCAAAATAATCTTTACCTTTTTCACCTCAGGAGGACAAGGTAGTCTACCTATGTTTCAAAATCCCCTCTTTAATTACCAAAGGAGAGTTATTTAGTCACTTGTCATAAGTAGCAAGAAGGTGCAAACATTTGCAGGGTAGTGTGGATTGCTTCCTCTTCCATCAGGCAATCCCAGCACATGGAGAGGCATACCGTGTTCTTTGTTTTGACTGTTTTATGTCACACTTAGAACTGCTAGGTTTAAGGATCAGTAAAAGAGAACTAATGAGGTTGAGAGAACCAAAACATGTTTTCAGTCAGTTTGTACAACAGACTCTAAAGAAATATCTTTTTAAAAAATTCAACATTAACAGTAAGGAAGCAGTTTTTGCATAGATGCACTTTTGTAAATGGTGGAACATTAAAAGATATTTTTCATGTTTTCATGATAAGAATATGATCAGATTATTTTCACTAATAATACAATGAATGACACAATTAACATTCAACCAAAGTGGGTGCCTGGGTGGCTCAGTCGGTTGGGCATCTGCCTTTGGCTCAGGTCATGAGCCCAGTGTCCTAGGATTGAACCCCACATCAGGCTCCATGCTCAATGGGGAGTCTGCTTCTCCCTCTCCTTCTGTCTGCTGGCTCCCCCTGCTTGTTCTCTCTCTCTCCTTCTGTCAAATAAATAAATAAAATCTTAAAAAAAATAGAGAGATTCAACCAAAGCTTCATCGGCTGAAATGATGGGACAGAGTTTTAAAAACTGACATTAAACAGAAATAAATAGAAAATCCTGATTGTTGATTCAAAAAATCAATTCTGGTTATACAAGATGGAGAACATAGCATTTTACAGCAAAAAGATCCAAAAGTTTTACTTAGTTATAAGCTCACCATAAAACATAATGCTGAAATGTTAGCTCCAAATGCTTATATTAAGTTGCATTAAATGGGGAGGAGAGCCTTTAACAGTACACTTGACCATTACTGCCAGAACTTGACTTTTGTGTTCCATTCTGGGGATTACATTTTAAGAATGATGTTCCTCAAAAGGAAGGCAGCAAGGGGATGAGGAGAGATACCATGTCCCCCCTGGGAGGAAATACCTTAAAGATGGTTTAGTCTGGAACTCCAACTTTTGAGGTGAGGAAGCAGGCTCAGAGAGCGGTATCCTGAGTCAGAGGACTCGAGAGGAGCAGACTAGTTTCCAGAAGTGCCACATGATGAGAGAGCAGGTACCCAATATGTGACATGCTGTGTGGAAGAGGGCCCAGATATTTTTCAGAGCTTGAAATGGCAGAACCAAGATTAATGCTTGGAAGTTAAAGGAAAGATTTGGATTAAAAATAGAAGGGACAACTTTTTTTAAAAAAAATATTTTATTTATTGGGACACCTGGGTGGCTCAGTTGGTTAAGCGGCTGCCTTCGGCTCAGGTCATGATCCCAACGTCCTAGGATCCAGTCCCACATCGGGCTCCTTGCTCGGCAGGGAGCCTGCTTCTCCCTCTGCCTCTGCCTGCCACTCTGTCTGCCTGTGCTTGCTCTCTCTCTCCCTCTCTCTCTGACAAATAAATTAAAAAATATATATTTTATTTATTTATTTGGCAGACAGAGATTACAAGTAGGCAAGAGAGGCAGGCAGGGAGAGAGAGAAGGAAGCAGGCTCTCCGCGGAGCAGAGAGCCTGATGTGGGGCTCGATCCCAGGACCCTGGGATCATGACCTGAGCCAAAAGCAGAGGCTTTAACCCACTGAGCCACCCAGGTGCCCGAAGGGACAACTTTCTAAGAGACTGCAGCTGCCTAAAATTGGACTCGAGTCCCTTGAAAAAGTTGGAGCTCCCCATTACCAGATACGTTTAAGTAAGTTTGGGAATGTTAAGTGATTTCTTCTGTGCAGGAAGGGTTGGACCACATTAGTTAATTATGATAGCCCTTTTAATTGCTAGTAAGAGCTGTCATTTATTGAGTACCTGTAGAGCACTATGGTGATGTAATGTATATGTATTATCTCTTTGATTCTTATAATACAGGAGGAAGCTGAGGCCAACCCAGAGAACCGCTTGTTTTGCCTAAGGTCATGTGGTCAGTAATTGGTGAGGCAGCATTTAAATCCAGGCAATCTGGCTCCAGAGCCAGTTTTGCTAACTTCTGTGCTAGAGCTGACCCTGAAATGTAGTTCTCTGACTCATGTAAGGATTAGATCCATTTAGATCCATTCTTTTATGACTTATAGCATTCTTAAACAGAAGAATTCTCCCACTGAGAGGGCCCAGTTTGCATGTGGGTGGGAGGGTCTGGTTTTTTTGGGGGGGGGGGCCTTAGGTATCATGAATGTACCCTTCAAGGCCTTTATGAATTTAGAGTCCTTGATAAATCCTCTGGACATGGCCAGCCATTTGCAGTTGCTGAGCCGTTTAGTGATGGTAGATGGTAGAGTAAACTGCCATTTATCATGAAGAGACCTTGTGCTTCAGCATCTACTCACTTTACATATATATATATATATATATATATATATAAAATATATAAAAATATATATTTTATATATTAAATATATTTAATTCCCCTTAGATATATTATAGATGTGAGAAAGGCACATCAGATTTTGGGTTGGCTTGCCTCCAGCCCAAACTGAACTATTATTTTTTAATTAAATTTTAAGATAACTGTAGATTCACATGAAGCTGTAAAAAAAATAATACAGAGATTCAGTGAATCCTTTACCCAGTCTCTCCCAATAATAACGTCTTGAAAAATTAGAGTGCAATCTCACAACCAGGATATTGACACTCAAGTTACAGAATGTTTCCATCACCACAAGGATTCCTCTTATTGCTTTTTTATAACCACCTTCTCTCCTTTTCTCCCATCTCTGGTCCCTGGCAACCATTGAGCTATTCTCTACTTTTATAATTTTTGTCATTTTTAAGAATCTCATACAAATGGAATAATACTATATGTAACCCTTTGGAATTGGTGTTTTTCACTCAGTATCATTCCTTGGACATCCATCCAGTTGTTGTATGTAACAATAATTTTCTTTTTATTGCCCAGTAATATTCCATGACATAACCCAATTTGCTTAACCACTACCTGTTAAAGGATGTCTGGGCTGTTTCCAGTTTTCAGTTACTATGAATAAAGCTGTTAGGAACATTTGTGTAAAGGTTTTTTGTGTGAACATAGGTTTTCGCTTTTCTGGGATAAATGCCCAGAAGTACAATTACTAGGTTGTATGGAAAGTTTGTGTGTAGTTTTATATGAAATTGCCAAACTGTTTTCCAGGGTATCTATACCGTTTCACATTCGGACCAACAATGTATAAATAATCCAGTTTCTTTGCATCCTCACCAGCATTAATGTTGTTATCTTCTATGTTACTCATTCTGAGAGATGTGCAGTGATACCTCATTGTGGTTTTAATTTACATTTCCCTACTGGCTTATGATATTGAATATCATTTTATGTGCTTATTTACCACGTGCGTATCCTCTTTCGTGAAATGTCCTTTCATTTTTTTTTTTTTTTTGCCATTTTCTGATTGAATTGTTTGTGTTTTACTGTTAGGTTTTGAAAGAGTTCGGGCTTTTATGGATATCTATTTCAACAATGTGCTTTTCATTCTTTTCACTATCTGTCTTTCCTTTCTTGCCAATACCCTGCCCAGGGTGACTTCCACAGTCTGATTTGTATGACTTCTTACAGCCTGAGGAAGCCATGATTCCATCCTCAACAGATGGAGAACAAAACGCAGGTCATCTGAACTCACCACTGCCTAGCAATCTTGCTTGATATGTATATGTATTTCACATATACCATAAATTTCACTTATCTAAAATGTACAGTTCAGTGATTTTTAGAATGTTCACAAAGTTGTACACTACGTAATTCCATAAAATTTTCATCACTGCAAAAAAGAAATCTCATACCGTTTAGCATTCTCTAGATCTGCCCATTGTCCCATTCCCCCAGTCCCTGGAAACCACTGATCTACTTTTTGTCTCTGTGGATTTGCCTGTTCTAGACATTTCATATAAATGGAATCATGCAATATGTAGATTTTTGTGTCCGGTGACATTTAATTGCATAATGTAAGATTCATCCATGTTGTAACATATATCAGTACTTCATTCATTTTTATGGCAGAGTAATATTCCATTGTGTGGATATCCCACATTTTGTTGATACAGTCACCAGTTGATAGCTATTTAAATTGTTTCTATTTTTTGGCTATTATGAGTAATGCTGCTGTGAACATTATGTACAAGTTTTCATGTGAATATTTTACTGAGATATACCTAGAAATAAAATTACTGGGCCTTATGGTAACTATGTTTAATTGTTTGAGGAACTGTCAAATTGTTTAGTAAAATGGCTGTACCATTTTTCATTCCCATCAGCAGTATACGAGAGTTTTAATTTCTTCACACACTTACCAACATTTGTTATTTTTAATTATGATCACTTGTTCTTTTTAAATTAACATATAATGTATTATTTGCCCCAGGGGTACAGGTCTGTGAATCATCAGGCTTACACATTTCACAACACTCACCATATCACATACCCTCTCCAATGTCCATACCCAGCCACCTATCCCTACCTCCCCACCTCCCAGCAACCCTCAGTTTGTTTTGTGAGATTAAGAGTCTCTTATGATTTGTCTCCCTCCCCGGTCCCATCCTGTTTCATTTTTTCCCTCCCTACCCTCCACGACTTCCTGCCTGCCTCTCAAATTCCTCATATCAGAGAGATCATATGATGATTGTCTTTCTCGGATTGACTTATTTCACTCAGCATGATACCCTCTAGTTCTATCCACGTTGTTCCAAATGGCAAGATTTCATTTCTTTTGATGGCTGCATAGTATTCCATCACGTACACATATACCACGTCTTCTTTATCCATTCATCTGTTGATGGACATCTAGGTTTTTTCCATAGTTTGGCTGTTGTGGACATTGCTGCTATAAACATTTGGGTACACATGCCCCCTCAGATCACTAAATTTGTATCTTTAGGGTAAATACCTAGTAGTACCTTTTCTGCAAAGTGATCACTTGTTCTTGATTATGACCATTCTAATGGATATCAGGTGGTACCGAATTGTGGTTTTGATTTGTATTTTCCTAATGACTTATGATGTTGAGCATTTTTACATGTGTGTACTGGCTATTTGTATTTTTTGTGGAGAAATCTAATTCAAATCCTTTGTCCATTTTTAAATCGGGTTATTTGTCTTTTCATTTATATATTTTGGATGTTAGACCCTTATCAGATGACTTGAAAATATTTTCTCCATTCTCTGGATTGTATTGTTACTTTCTTAATGGTGTCCTTTGAAGCACAAATATTAATTTTGAATAAGACCACTTTAACTATTTTTCCTGTAGTTGCTTTCCTTTAGGTATCTTAGCAATTTTTAAGTCAATGCTTTTTTTATTCTTTATTTTCAAAGAGCTCTACACTCACAGCAAGTGCCCACTCTATTCCTAGTTCTTTTATGCAGATGAACTTCCTCCTACTTTCGGAGAAGGCTGAGATTATTTGCCATAAATTTCTCAACTATTTAGGTTTCAGTGTATTTTCATTCTTCCTCCTCTTTTCACACCCCCCCTTAGAAATACAGACGTTTTGCCTTTCTTTTTTAAGATGAATACCTCCACCTGGGTCTTTTCATCCTGTCCTCTAGGACTTTGTTTCAGTACTTGGCCTCCCTTTCCCTCAACAGAATCAGTAATCTCTCCCCTGCTATTCTTTTTCTGTTCTCATATAATCTTAGGTCTCTGTTTCCCCTTTAAAGAAAAATATTGGGGGCAGATGCTTTCCTCAATTTTGTTTTTCCTTTAACCTACCAAACTCTTTGGCTTTTCCTCTTACTTTTAATCTTGAGAGAGCTGTTTCACCTCATCTGAAATATTGCAATTATTTTCTCAGTGATCTCTAAGTCTGGTCTCCCACTTTCTCATCTTACACACTTTCCATGAGATAAATCTTCCCGAAGTGAAGTTCTTACCCCCTAATTCTCCTCCCCAGAAATTTCCAATGTCTCTTTTAATAATGAGTTATCTATAAGACTCCCTAGCCCAATATTCAAAGTTATTTGTAATATGTTTTCTCAACTCTGACACGTCTGGACAACCCACTCTTCCCTAAACACCCTCTCCCCAGTCCCGCCTAATGCCCACTCCCCAGAATGCCTATCTTCCTTTGTCTCTTCTTATGAAGTTCTGTCTTTGTTTAAATGTCTTGAAGTCTGGGACATTCTCCAATCTTTAAATCCCTGTCACATAACAAACTTTTGTGTGGACCTGATCATGCTGTCTTATATCATAGCTTTTAAAAATAGATTGAAAGCTCTCCAAAGGCAAAGACAAGTAGCTTGTCCATTTCTGGGCCCTCTTGAGCAACCAGACAGGGCTTTAGATATAGTAGGTAATGAGTAAGTATCCCTCACTTGATTTTATTTGAACACAAGAACCTGAGCACCCACATCCTTGGAGAAAAATCTGGAAAAGAGAAAGCAGAAAACACAAGGTAGACAGATTTCTGATACTGAGTAGGTAATTTATATTTTAGCTTTACAGTGAATCAGATCACAAGCTCAAAACCTCATTTTTTCTGAATGTCACTTTTGGCTTTTAAAGCTAATCCGTGCATAGCAGATACGTTCTTTCTTTCTTTCTTTTTTTTTTTTTTTTACCCTTAGAGCTCTGAAAATAAAGTGGAACTGGCTGAGTAAAATTATGTAGAGTCACCTTATATGACAAATTATATCATCTGTTCTGAATGAAGGCCCTAAAATTGTTATGAAGGATGTCATGTTCATCTCTAGATTATGGAGAAAGGGAAGTAGCAAGTTGCAGGAACTTTTGAACTGTAAAGTCTTACTTATAAGTTGACCATTAAAGTTTAAAAATATTTCCTATAAAACATGGGTCAATTGATATGCTACTAGTTGATGGGCAGTGATGGTCTCCTAACTGCCTCTTGAGGGATTGAGCCACTCTTAAGGGATTGATGGATCATAAGATCAGTATCATGACCAAACTCAATATGGAATCAAAGATAAACCCAATATCCAATTTTTATATTAAAAAACTTTAGGTTAACCTATATATTAGATTGTATTCACACTTCCCTTATATGCATAGGTTTATTAACTCTATTAGGTATTCACATAAGGTAAATTGATTAAATATTTACCTGTCTGGGTAGGGTGATGGAGAAGTGATTTTAATTTTTAGGTATCAATAGGATGTTCTTTATTATTTTATATTTACATTTTGGGACATTCAAATAGATTTCTAAACTATAAGCTATTGAAAATGGGGAAAACCATTCCATATTTTTTTTCCTAATAGGACTCCTAAGGATTCTAATTATTCAATAATACTAATAATGCTAATCCCTAATATCAGTTGAGTGCTTACTAAGGGCAAGATACCTTCCTAAATACTACATGTTCATTATTTTAATTCTCATAGCAAGTTTGTGAGATATTTTCTTCTCTTTTCAAAGGAGAAAATGAGACTTCAATATTTGCTCAGGGTCATTACATTACATAAGTGGCTGAGCCAAGATTGGAACCCATTGGCAGTATGACTCCAGGGTCTGTGCTCCCAACCATGCCATTTTTTTTCAATAAATATGTATTCATTATGATGTTAATTAGAACCAAGCTGTGAACATGGCATATGTGCAGTGACATCCTGTCTATGTGTTTATTGTGTAATGTACCCAGGATGCTATGAGCCCACAGCTGGTGTCCATTAATGATAGTGGTATGAGAGAATTCAAGAATAATTTCCAGAGCATCTTGGTTACAAGGCATTACATCATTTTCATTATTTAGTGATCTTTAAATTCTTGGGCTTAGAAGAGATTTGTTATTTGGATATCTAAAGGAGTTTTTTCTTCTTCTAAAAGTTGTATTTGAAATGGGAGTAATGGAAGACTACAGTGTGCTTTCTGATATTTCAGTAGGTTTTTTAAAATTTTTATTCCTTCTAAGTTGTTTCTCTACTTAGGTCCTTCCAAAGGGGAAAGATAGAGGCAACTTCCAGATTTTCTTTATATCATTACTAAATTTATTGAATGAGAGAAAAATTAAAAAATTTAAAGACTTTTGTTTTATCTTCAAGTAAGTGTACTCTCTAATTTTCTACTGTTATTTTAGATACATTGAGTATCCACACAAAGGAATACTCCATAGCTATTCCAAGTAATGAGCTAGGGTCCCCTGGTGGCTTAGTCTCTTGATTGGAGCTCAGGTCATGATCTCCGGGTGGAGGGGTCAAGCCCCGCTGTAGGCTCTGCTCTGGGCATGGAGCCTGCTTAAGATTCTCTCTCTCTCCCTCTGCCCCTCCCTTCTTGTTTGTGCATGTGTGCTTGCTCTCTCTCTCGCTCTCTCTCTCTCATAAATGAAATGATATTAGAAGAATGAGCTGGATAAATATGTTCTGACACGAAGTCCGTGATATATTGTCTAGTAAACAGCAAGTTCTAGAATTATGTTCTATATTTTCTTAAGAGCCCATTAATATATAGAAATTATATATTTGTAGATGTATATAAAGTTGATTGGAATGGTGTCCATCAAGCTGTCAGCTGTGGTTAATTGGGGAAAATGGAGTGAAGTAGGACTTTTTATTCTGTATATTTGTTTTCTTTGCAATTATATGTGCATATATTCCTATTTTTATTGGATTGGGTTTGTTTTTCTTTAAAATAATGCCCCATGGGACACCTGGGTGGCTCAGTTGGTTGGGCAGCTGCCTTCGGCTCGGGTCATGATCCTAGCATCCTGGGATCAAGTCCCACATCGGGCTCCTTGCTCGGCGGGGAGCCTGCTTCTGCCTCTGCCTCCATCTGCCAGTGCTCACTCTCTCTCTCTCTCTCTGACAAATAAAAATAAATAAAATCTTAAAAAAAATAAAAAAGAAAGAAAATAATGCCCCAAATACAAAAAAAGTGCAAAGATAGTAAGATATTCCCATACACCCAGTCATCCAAAATGAAGAAATGTAAACTTTTTAAATATTTGCTTTAGAAAATTTTTAAAGTTAAAATTATAATAATTATAATAATTGAAATATCCTTTGTTCTTTTCCTGGTTCTGTTCCTTTCTTTCCTTCCCAGAAGCCACCAACCTTCATTAATATCTAGTCATGTCAGTATCTTTAGAGCTAGTAAAACATTTTTACTATTGTGTTGCATTCCATAATATAAATATTTCACAATTATCTCACCTTTTATTGATGGATTTTTTTAATAGATTTTTTTTTCTTACAGGTGGTTCTTCAGTGGCCACCCATATACAACTCTCATTGTGTATTTGTGTGAGAGGTTTTCTAGGGCAGGGCTTCTCAAACTTTTTGTCTGTTAAGAAAAGACAGAAAAGGATTTTGCATAGCATGCTATGTAAACAGGTGAGAGGTAAAGGGCACACTCTCTGGCTAACTCAGCCTTGCTGCTATCCTGAGGGCTAAAGGAGTCATTTTTTTCAATATACCTGTAATATCTTGCCACATCACATCTGCTGAGAAATTCTGCTCTGGGGCATTCTCTCTCAAACTTTTTAACTTATATGAATCACCTGGTGATCTTATTAAATAATAGGTTTTGATTCTGCAGGTCTGGCATTTGGCCTGAGAGACTGTGTTTCTAAAAATTATCTAGGTAGTAGTGATGCTTCTATTAACCAGACTCTGGGGCTTTGCTCTCCAATACAATAACCAGTAGCCACCCATGGCTCCTGAGCCCTTGAAATGAGGTTAGTCCAAATTGAGAAGTGTTCTAAGTATAAAATACACACTGGGGGTGCCTGGGTGGCTCAATGGGTTAAAGCCTCTGCCTTCGGCTTATGTCATGATCCCAGGGTCCTGGGATCGAGCCCTGCATCGGACTCTCTGCTCAGCAGGGACACTGCTTCCCCCCGCCCCTGCCTGCCTCTCTGCCTACTTGTGATCTCTGTCTGTCAAATAAATAAATAAATAAATTCTTTTAAAAAATAAAATACACACTGGATTTAGTCTGAAAAATAATATAAACTATCTCATTTATACTTTTATATTATTACACATTGATTATTAATTACAAGTTACAATTACACTGTTGTGAATATGTTAGGGAAAAGTTTAATATTTTATTTAACCTATTTCTTTTACTTTAATTTGGCTATTGAAACATTTAAAATTATGTATGTGGTTTGCTTTACATTTCTCTTGAACAGTGCTGCTCTGTTTCTGTACATAGAATTGAAATTACTAGGTCATTTTCAGCCTTACTACATATGGCTGTTACTCTTCCAAATGATTATACTAGTTTACACTTCCACCAAGAATGGATAGGGATTCCCCTTATCTCTACTTCCTCACATAAAATTGTCAAACTTTTATTTATTTTATCTTTTGAGGGAGAGAGAGAGAGAAAGCATGGGGATGATGGAGCAGAGGGAGAGGGAGAGAATTTTAAGTAGGCTCAATGCTAGTGCAGAGCCTGATGTGGGGTGGAGCCCACAACCCAGAGATCATGACCTGAGCTGAAATCAAGAGCACCCCAAATTTTCAAACTTTTAAAATGTCTGCTGTCTGGTGGGTTACCTTGGAATTCCCTAACTACTGATGAGGGTGTAATCATCTTTTCATGGTTTTTTTTTTTTTTTTTAAAGATTTATTTATTTATTTATTTGACAGACAGAGATCACAAGTAGGCAGAGAGGCAGGCAGAGAGAGGAAGGGAAGCAGACTCCCTGCTGAGCAGAGAGCCCGATGTGGGGCTCGATCCTAGGACCCTGGGATCATGACCTGAGCCGAAGGCAGAGGCTTAACCCACTGAGCCACCCAGGCACCCTCATCTTTTCATGTTTATTGGTCACAGGAGTTTCATCTTCCATGAGTAACTATTTCCTTGCTTATTTGTGGTAGTTCATCACAAAGATTGGGTATTAATTCTTTGTTATATTTGTTGCAATGGTTTCTCCTAATCTGTTACTTATCTTTTTAACTTTGTTTTTGATATATTTGGTCGTATAAGAATTTTTTTTTAAATTTAATTTTAGAGAGAGGGAGAGAGAGAGAGAGCGAGCGAGCACAGGCAGGCAGAGTGGCAGGCAGAGGCAGAGGGAGAAGCAGGCTCCCTGCCGAGCAAGGAGCCCGATGTGGGACTCGATCCCAGGACGCTGGGATCATGACCTGAGCCGAAGGCAGCCGCTTAACCAACTGAGCCACCCAGGCGTCCCTGTATAAGAATTTTTAACTTCAATGTAATTGGACTCATCGGTCTTTTAGAATATGCCTATTTAAGAAATCCACTAAGAGAGGTACCTGGGTGTCTCAGTTGGTTAAGTTTCTAAGTCTTGATTTTGATCTCAGGGTCGTGAAATTGAGCCCCACATAGAGCCCTGCATTGAACATGGAGCCTGCTTAAGATTCCCTTTCTCCCTATCCTTATGTCCCTCCATTCCTTCCCTCCCCCAACTCCTGGCCTGCTCTCATGTGTGCACATTCTCTCTCTTTAAAAAAAAAAAAAAAAAAAAAAAAAAAAAGGACAAGAAAAGAAATCCATGCTGTGTAAAGATTTTCTTTTATTGGTTTTAAAGTTTTACACCTTAAATTTGGATCTTTTATCTATTTGGTGTTTATTTGGGAGTAGACTATAAGATAGGGATATGTTTATAATGCATATAATTTTGTGTATATCTGTTTCCAGATGGAAAACCCGTTATCTCATCCACTTACTAAACAATCCAAATGTTTCCTGCTTATTTGTAATGGTCCTTCCATCATGTGTTACAGTCCATACCTGTTTCTGTATTAGATTTTTTCAGAATTACTGAAGATGACTTTCAAGATCAGTAATATCATAGGAAAGTCTTAGGAAGTCATCATCATACTGATCTGAGGCATTGAGTTATACCTAAGTTGACAAGATAATTTATCATTTCTCATCCTAATTCACTTTTGAGAATGAAAGAAGGGTTCTTAAGCTAATTAAAATTATATAATTTTCAAAATACTCATTTCTTGACTGAAAAATGGTTTTATTACACTGGTGAACTATAAAATAGCCTGTTCAGGGGCGCCTAGGTGACTCAGTGGGCTAAGCTGCTGCCTTTGGCTCAGGTCATGATCTCAGGGTCCTGAGATCAAGCCCCGCAAAAGGCTCTCTGCTCGGCGGGGAGCCTGCTTCCCTTTCTCTGCCTGCCTCTCTGCCTACTTGTGATCTCTCTCTCTCTGTCAAATAAAAAAATAAAGTCTTAAAAAAATAATAAATAAAATAGCCTGTTCAAAAACTCCAAAAATATTTTTTTCTAAAATACACACATACATTAAAGCAAAATTTTATATAAAATTTGTATTGATTATCAGCAAGTTAAATAATTATTCTTGGCACAATCACTTTAATCATTTTCTTAACTGCTTCTGTATCTATTACTGTGTCACTGGTATTTTTCTAAAAAATATATTTCAAAATGAACTTACTATTTTTGGTTATTTTTACAAAATTGTTCATGATCATCTTTATGGTTGCGTTATATGGCTCATAAATGTGACACTCTTGAGTCTTCAGTTTAATCCACAATATTATTAATTAAAAAATTACTTCCTCTAAGGTATTGAGATATTTGATAAACTCAGAACAAATTGTATTAAATGGAGAATATTTTCAGTTTTGCTTCTATACTAAAATGTGTAAGTACATGCATAAATTTATGCCAATAAGTTTCACAATTTAGATGAAGTGACACATTTTGAAAAACACAACCAAAGCTCAGTCAGGAAGAGACAGATAACTGGAGTGGCCCTATATTTTTTAAAGAAATTTAACTGATAGTTAGAAACCTTGAAACAAAAAAGAAAACTGTAGGGGCATCTGGGTAGCTCAGTCGTTAAGCGTCTGCCTTGAGCTCAGGTCATGATCCCAGGGGGAGCCTGCTTTTCCCTCTCCCACTTCCCCTGCTTGTGTTCCCTCTTCGCTGTGTCTCTGTCAAATAAATAAAATCTCAAAAAAAAAAAAAAAAGAAAAAAGAAAGAAAACCGTAGTCCTAGATAGAGACATTAATAAATTTTACAGTTCTGTGTAAACTCTTCCCAGATGACTTTTTTTCAAGTTCAAAAAAAATTCCAGCATAGTTAACATACAGTGTTATATTAGCTTCAGATACTCAATATCATACCTGAGCAATTCCATATACTACTCAGTGCTCATCAATGTAAGTGTACTCATAACTCCCCTTCATCTATTTCACTCATCTCCCTGACCCGCCTCCCCTCTGTTAATCATTTTAGTTTCTCTTTTTTCCCTTATTTGTTTGTTTTGTTTCTTAAACTTCATGTATGAGCGAAATTATATGGTATTTGTGTGACTGGCTTATTTTGCTTAGCATCGTACTCTCTGGATCCATCCAGGTTGTTGAAAAAGGCAAGATTTCATTCTTTTTTATGGCTGAATAGTATCCCTACACACACGCACGCACACACGCACACACGCACACATACACACGCACACACCCCACACATCTTTTTTATACACACACACACACACACACACCCCACACACATCTTATTTATCCAATCATCAATTGATGGACAAACACTTGGGATGCTTCCATATTTTGACTATTGTAAATAATGCTGCAATAAACATAGGGGTGCATGTATCCCTTCATATTAGTGTTTTTGCATTTTTTGGTTAAATACCCAGTAGTGTGTTTACTGGATCATACGGTAGTTCTGTTTGTAACTTTTTAAGGAACCTCCATACTGTCTTCTGCAGTGGCTATACCAGTTTGCATTCCCACCAACCTTGAATGAGGGTTCCTTTTTCTCCACATCCTCACCAACATGTTATTTCTTGTGGTTTTTTTTTTTTTATTTTAGCCATTCTGACAAGTGTGAGGTGATACCTCATTGTGGTTTTGATTTCTATTTCCCTGATGATGAGTGTTGTTGAGCATCTTTTCATGTGTCTGTTGGCCATCTGTATGTCTTCTTTGGAGAAATGTCTGTTCATGTCTTATGTCCATTTTTAAGTTGAATTATTTGGGGGTTTTTTTGGTATTGAGTTATATAAGTTTTTTAAAAATACATTTTGGGGGGCGCCTGGGTGGCTCAGTGGGTTAAAGCCTCTGCTTTCGGCTCAGGTCATGATCCTGGAGTCTTGGGATCGAGCCCCGCACTGGGCTCTCTGCTCCGCAGGAAGCCTGCTTCCTCCTCTCTCTCTGCCTGCCTCTCCGCCTACTTGTGATCTCTGTCTGTCAAATAAATAAATTTAAAAAAATACATTTTGGATGTTAACCGTTTATTGGATATGTCATTTGCAAATAGCATCTCCCATTTGTAGGTTGTCTTTTAATTTTGTTGGTTTGTTTCCTTTGCTGTGCAGAAGCTATTTATTTTTATGTAGTCCAAATAGTTTATTTTTGCTTTTGTTTTGCGTGCCTAAGGAGACATATCTAGAAAGATGTTGTCACAGCTGATGTCAGAGAGATTACTGCCTGTGCTCTCTTCAAGGATTTTTATGGTTTCAGGCCTCATATTTAGGTCTTTAATCCATTTGAGTTTATTTTTGTGTATGGTGTAAGAAAGTGGTCCAATTTCATTCTTTTGCATGTAGCTGTCCAGTTTTCCCCAACACCATTTGTTGAAGAGACTGTCTTTTTCTCATTGCATATTCTTGCCTCCCAGATGACTTTTTAAAAAAGAAACTGACACCTACAAACTGATGCTAAAAATCACATGGAAATGCAGTGAACCTAGAATAGCCAAAGTAATTTTGAAAAAGAACAACAAAGGTGGAGGTCTTACACAATTTGATTTTAAGAGTTGATATAAAGCTGTACACAATATAGTTTAGACTTAAAGCTAGATATATGCATCACTGGAACAGAATAGACAGTCCAGAAATGGATCCACACATACAGGCATTTTTCAGCAAATGTACCAAGGGACAATTGAATATCCAAGTGTGCTAGATACAACCTCAACCCCTGTCATACCCGTTATATAAAAATTAGTTCAAAATGGATCATAGACCTAAATATAAGAGCTAAAACTTCTAGAAGAAAATATAGGAGAAAATCTTCATAATTTTGGGTTAGGCAAAGAATTCTTTGAGAGGAAACTAAAGGCACACATCATAAAAGGAAAAAAATTGACAAATTGGACTTAATTGAAACTTAAACTTTCGTCCTTTGAAAGACATGGTTAAGAAAATGAAAAGACAAATCACAGACAGAAAAATTTAAAAAGCATGTGTCTGATAAAGGACTTCTATCCAGAATATATAAACAATTGTCAAAAATCATTAAGACAAATAACTGCTTTTTTTTAAAGGCAGAGATTTAGACACTGCCAGTGACAATATACAAATGGCCAATAATCATTTGAAAAGATGCTCAACATCATTAGTCATCAGGAAATGCAAATTAAAACCAAAATGGCATAGCACTACACACCCACTAGAGTGACTACAATTAAAGATTTATAATATCAAGTGTTGTTGAAATCTGGAGCATGTAGAATTATATATCACTGGCAGGAATGCAGTATGATACACCCACTTTGGAAAACAGTTTGCCTGTTTCTTATAAAGTTAAACATACACTGAGCATATGACTCTGCAGTCCCACTCCTAACATATGTCCCCATAAAGACTTATACAATAAATGTTCATAACAGGTCTGTTCATGACAGCACCAAAGTGGAAATAACCCAGATGTTTTTCAGCAGGTGAACTGTGATGCATATAATGGAGTACTACTTAGCAGTACAAAGGCAAAACAATAGTATGGGTGAATTGCAAAAGCATTATGCTAAGGGAAAGAAGCCAGAAACAAAGGACCATTTACTGTACTATACAGTTTATATGAAATTCTGGAAAAGATACAGAAAACACATCACATCAGTGGTTGCTAGGACCTAGAGAGAGATGGGGGGATTGACAGCAAAGATATGAGGGAAATTTCTGGTGTGATGGAAATGTACTATATTTTAACTGTGGTAATTGCTATATGACCATATACAGTGAGTCAAAACTCATTTAACTCTACACTTCAATATTATTGATGTGTGAAAATTATAAATTATACCTCAAAAAATTAAAATGTGTAAATATTTCATCCCAAATATTTTTCATAAACACTATCTTTTTAGCTCCATTCAGAATACCTATTTGATATTTTTATAAGACAAAATAATGATGTCTATACTTGGTTTTTTTTTTTAAGATTTTATTTATTTGAGAGAGAGCAAAGCAAGAGAGATCACAGAGGGAGAGGGAGAAGCAGGCTCCCCACTGAGTAGAGAGCCCAATGCGGGGCTCAGTCCCAAGGTCCTGGGATCATGACCTAAACCAAAGGCAAATGCTTAACTGACTGAGCCACCCAGGCATCCCTCTGTGATTGTTTTTAATGTTTAATACAGATACTGTTTGTCAGAGGATTTTTCAATTTCATTCTATTCATTCAAATTCATCCAACTGAAATTAGGTGTTCCAAAAAGAGATTCTCCTCACAAACTAAGATATTTCAAAGTACACTGGAGAACATGGGGCACTTGGGTGGCTCAGTCAGTTAAGCACCTGACTCTTGATTTTGGCTCACGTCATGATCTCAGGGTCCTGAGATTGAGCCCCACATGGATGGGGCTACCTTCTGAGTGGAGAGTCTGCTTTTCTCCCTCTCCCTTTGCCCCTCCCACCTGCTCATGCACATTCTCTCTAAATCTTTTTAAAAAAACGTACACTGGAGAACGAACTTCCATTATTGGAATTTATATTAAATTCTTATTTGGATCTGATATGAATGAAAAGAATTTAATATTGAAAATTCGTGAAGTTATTTTAGAATTCATTTGATCTAACTGAAAAGTCATGCTTCCCAGAGTAATACATAAAAATATCTTATGTAGCTGCAATTGTTTAATTGTATTTTTCAGGCACATTTTTTTTACAAGGGTAATTATTTAGAAAATAAAGTTTCTTATTTTAAAAAAGTTTTTTTAAAAAGTCTGGTTAAGATAATATTGTCTTGGGCTCTCTGCTCAGCAGGGAGCCTGCTTCCCCTTCTCTCTCTGCCTGCCTCTCTGCCTACCTGTGATCTCTGTCAAATAAATAAATAAAATCTTTTTTAAAAAATTGTCTTAACCAGACTTTTTTCAAATTTTCCTTGTTTTTCAACTAATGTCCTCTTTCTGTTTAAGGCTCTAATTTAGGGTACCACATTGCATCATGTCTCCTTAGTTTCTTCTGGTCTGTGGTAGTTGCTCAGCATTTCTTTGGTTTTCATGACCTTGATGGTTCTGAGGAATATTGGTCAGGTATTCTATATAGTAGTCCTCAATTTGGGTTTGTCTGATGGTTATCTTATGATTAGACTGGACTCAGGGGTTTGAGGAAATAATACCAGACATGTATTCAGCCATGAAAAAGAAGGAAATCCTGCCTTTTGTGACTGTATGGATGGACCTTGAAGGCATTATGCTAAGTGAAAAATAAGTCAAGCAGAGAAAGACAAATACAGTATGTTCTCACGTATATGTAGAATCCCAAAAAAATCTAACTTGTAAAAGCGGAATGGTGGTTGTTGGGTGTGAGGGAATCCTGGACATATTAGATGTTGGTCAACATCTAGCTGCTTGTATTCCTGCATCCTTCATTTTTATCAGCAAACACCTTGTATGATGTCTTTAAAAGGGTGGTGTTAATTACTTATATCAGGAGATGGTGATAGATTTCTGGTCATCTTGAAGATTTAGCAATATAAGGGAAATGTAAATGCATCTCACCACTAGACAAGACCATGGCACAGGTTGGAGTGTCAAAACAAAGAGCCTGCTAAAGCCATCCCACCCATATCCCAGCTTATTTTATTGCATTTTTATTAGAGGTTGTTTTAATATACTTGAAAAGTGGATACTCTACTTCAGATGTCAAACTATATGGAATTCGCCAATGGCAGGTGTAAAATTGGACTGGAGGATAGGCAGGATAAATGATCATACATTTATGGCTTAATGTATGATTTAAGAAATCTTAAGATTAAGAAATCTTAAACAATTCAGAGTTCAAAGGATAATTGATAATAAGGTAGCCAAAGTCTCAAATTAAATAGTGGGGAAGATTGGCACCCTTTACTGCTTTTTATCTTAGCGAAGCTTGGGATTATCCCAGAACTTTCTTTAGTACTGAGCCTCTGAGATCATCCATTATACTTTAAACCCAGAATGAAACAATAATCTCTTCCAAATGTCTTAAAACCTGTCCCAGAACTCTGCCCCTCGATTTCGACTGGGAGAGAGTCAGAGTTAAGTGACTGTGGTGTTGAGAGAAGCTGGCATGTCTGGATTGTGGAAACTGGGAGAAAAGAAATTGTAATGATAAAAATCACATGTGTAAATCACACGGAGTAGAGAGGCGGGAAGGACATAGGATTTCTCCATTGATGTATCTTTGTGTCGAGAACTGAAAATGTAGCAGGATACTGCTGTACTCTTCCGAGCTAATCTAAAGCAGCAGTTAGTATGGAGTGAAGGCTTTCATTGTTAAATGACAGGAAAGTTCATACTGCATGCATGATATTATGTATAAGTACTGTGAAGCAAAGAAACTGTTCCTTCCTTCACTGAGCTTATATTTTTAAAGGAATGTAAAATATTTGCACATAGAGGCCTGTCTCGCTTCCTCACAGAGAGCATAGTCTCTCAGTCCAAGTATTCTCAGATTTAGAGAACAAGCATGCCAGGGTTCTTCTTTATTGATTTCATGTAATTAAATGGCTTCTGACCTTGCAATTTTCTTAGATTGCCCTCATAGAATTATCATTTCTATTTTTGAGCTATCTTCTTCTTCCATTATGGAATGAAATTCCCATTGTCCTAGGTCATTAGGGAATAAATTGTTGAGGGAATAAAAGAATAGTTGGGGATTTGGCAATTTATGCCCCAAGTATTTTGATTTTAATTTTGAATGAAAACATTTCTTAGATGTGTCTTTTAAAACAGAGATTGTTGGGGTGCCTAGATGGCACAGTTGGTTAACAGTGTGCTTTGGCTCAGGTCATGATCTTGGGGTCCTGGGATCGAGCCCTGCATCGGGCTCTCTGTTCAGTGGGGAGTCTGTTTCTTCTTCACCCTCTGTGTGTGCTCTCTCTTAAATAAATAAAATCTTAAATTAAAAAACAAACAAACCCAGAGATTGTTTATCTTGACTTGATCTTTTCTCGGTTCAGGTTCATGTTTAGGAGCATCAGTGTTTTATGGTGTTGGGATGAGCCTGAGTGATTTAGTTTGTCACTATACAGCTCTGCACCATCGTTAACCCCTATCCCCAGGAGCCCTTGGACTGCCTTGGTTGGCAGGCCTCTGGGAGGATGCTTGTGTCCTTAGGTGTTCTTCAATTTCTCTTTCTTCCCTGCCTGTTTATGAGCTGATAATTCTTTGTTGGCTGAAGCTGTAGAATGATTTTCTTTTTCTCCCTCTTTTGTAACTGGCTTTCCTCTGTGCCAGTGTCTGCCACTGGCAACCTTGCCACCTGTCTTGTCATTGTTTCTGACCTCTGCTTCTGCTTGCAGTCTCTTTGGCTGCATGGCAGCTCTCTCCCCTTCCTTGCTTTTCCTTCTCCTTTGTTCTTAGAGATATTGTCAGCAAATCACAGTAAGGCTTTTCCTGCAAACAGCTGTCTGATCTGCCTATAGCTCATCAGCACGTTTGGCTGTTTTTGTAGCTACATGTTCAGGAGTTCACTCTGAACCTTAAATATTTTAAGAGAAAGGTGCATCTGAATTTGAAGCCAAGGACTTGTCAGGAGACTTGTCTCTGTATAAATGAAGTCTTACTCTATATCCATGAAGTGTAGTGATCCATACTGAGAGTATTTTTTTTGTCTTAAATAAGGTAGAATAATTTAGTGTATGGATTATCTTCCTTGAATGATTCCCATTATTTGACTGGTTTTCCAGAGTATAGAACCATATGGGATTGATATTCTCAAGTGTTTGAAGCCCAGAGAAAATGCCAGCTTTTCTGTGAAGCCTTCTTTAGCCCTTCTGGTGCCTTCTCAGATTCTATCATAACATTTACTCGCCTGGCCTTGCAGTGCACCTGTTCTCTCTTGGCAGATTAGAAGCTCGTGGAAGTACAGGAGAGAGTGGGACCCTAATCATGTCGCTTTTCTTTCCTATCTTTACTCCTGCTCTTATAATAGTTCCTTGTATACAGCAGCTATCCCCAACATGTTCTGTGGAGTTGAGTAATATCCTCTCTCACCCAGGTCCCTTTTGTAGTTTGTGACGATGCTAGTGGAGGGTCACTCCACTCGTGCCATGTGGTACTGGCTCACGTTGGAACTCCTCTGCTGGCCGCACAAACTCCTGAGTTCCTCCTGTAGTCTGTCCCCAAAGAGCCTGGCTCCTTGCTGCCTGGGGAAATTTAGTGTCACACCGAAACCAGCTGGGTATCCTCTTCTGGTACCTACTTAAATGTATAAATAAGTAAAGTTCTTTACAGTTCTGTCCTTAGAGAGAAATGCTTGTTTGTCCCTCATACACTTTTTGGTCTCTAAGCCATTCATTCTCAACAACAAAATAGCCCTGTTACTTTTTTGACAGCTTTAGTGATATATAATTCATACATCACACATTTTGCCCATTTAAAGTATATAACTCAGTGTTTTTCTATATGTTCAGAGTTGTGCCACCACCACCATAATCTAATTTTAGGACGTTCTCATCATCCCCAAAAGAAACTCCATGCCCATTAGCAGTCACTCTCCACTTCCCCAATGCTCAGTCCCAGGCAACCATGAATGACCTTCTGTCTCTCTAGATTTGCCTGTGGTGGACATTTCATATAAATAGAATCCTACCGTATGTGGACTTTTATGACTAGCTTCTTTCACTTGATACTACTGATTTTTAAAAATGCTCTTAAAACTTCTCCACAAAACAGATGTGGTCGTATAATCTCATAATTCCTTCTAGGACCTAGTTTTATTGGATTTGTAATATTGTGTTAAGTTGCAAAATATACTGTCACACATCAAATATCATAGGGCACTGATGGTATTCCAAATGGCTCTGTTTCAGAGCCGAGAGAATTATGCCCAAGATTCAATTATAGTTACATATCATAGGACTGATCCAAACTCTTGCCGTGGTTAGATGAATTGGGATGTAATAGGACTCCATGGTTTTCACACTGACCCATCTTCTAATGGGTTATTTGAGGCTTTGGTTTGTGTAATTCCTAAGGATTATAAAACGCTGGAGCTGGAAGCAACTCAGCAGTCACTTAGCCTAGGATTTTTTTCTCCAACTCCTATCCCATTTTACAGATCTCAGGAAGTTACTTGTTTAAGGTTAAACAGTTAATTAATAAAGCCAGTTATAAGAAGATTAGAAGCAGTATCTCAGTTACTAATCCACTGTTCTTCTGTTCACTTCTTTTTGGCCTCGTTGCTATTTTAGCCTGGGTTCTCTAGAAACCAGAGGCTGAGGAAGGAATAAAAAGTCACCCCATGGAGAGTTACTCCTGAGCTGTGTCATCTCACTCCACTGATAGCCAATTGGAAACCCAGATTCCTTGCCCTGGTGTGGGATTTTTGTCTAAGTTTGGAGGTGTTGGAAGAATCCGGAAACTCAGGGTATGTAGATAATTAGCAGTCAGCGGGGAACATCTTCCCCTCACCCACAGTGTCCTTGGCTGCCCTCCGGGAGGTCCTGAGGAGGCACCCAAGATTTGAAGTCATTTCTGAGGATGACAGCATCTTCAGCTAATGGATTTGAAGGAGTTAGTTAGACTGACACTCTTTCTTCTAAGAAGGTATTTTTTTTACATTGCTGTGGTTGAGACTTTTTAGGTATTTAAATACTCAAAAACCCATAACTAAAACCTTTGGTTATGGGCGCCTGGGTGGCTCAGTGGGTTAAAGCCTCTGCCTTCAGCTCAGGTCATGATCCCAGGGTCCTGGGATCGAGCCCCGCGTCATCGCGTCATTGGGCTCTCTGCTCAGCAGGGAGCCTGCTTCTCTGTCTTTCTCTGCCTGCCTCTCTGCCTACTTGTGATCTCTGTCAAATAAATAAATAAAATCTTTAAAAAAAATAAATAAAACTTTTGGTTAGGAAATTTATAGTCTTGATCATCTTTCCTCTTTCCAATAGAGAAAACACACACACACATACACACACACAGGAAGGAAGGAAACACCTGGAAAGGCTTTTCAGACTTAAAATTGCTCAGTACCTAGTTTTCTGTGTATGTTGTCCAACATGGAGAGATTTCCTCTGCCAATTCAATTCTAATTCTTTCTCGAGATGAACTAACTCCAGCCTGTATTGAGATTTCTCCTGCAGTGACTTTAGTTATTGTTTACTTTCACTATATTTACCCTACTTCCTTTCATTTATATATTACATCAGGATTAGTCTCTCCTGGTTTGCTTATATGCTAATTTTCCTCCAAAATGTCTTTAACTTTTTTCATACCCCACCCTCCATTAGAATTTGAAATGATTGTTGACTGTGTGAACTTGGGCTGGAGTGTTTGACTGAGGCTATTTTGTCCAGTAGAATTTGGAGAGTGGACAAAGAGAGAATTAAGTCTTTAAGCTTTTCAGTGAATAATTGCTAATGAAAAATTTAAAATAAGTTTGGAAATGTTTGAAGATGAAACAGGCTCTTAAGTTAATTCATGAATAAAAAGAAGTTCTTTCAGTGTGGGAACAAATGCTTACCATACCAAGAAAAGGAGGACAAGATGGTAGTTAAATAATAACCACGGTTATAGAAAATGAAGAAGATCATGCAAAGAAAAGAGTTGTAACAATGACATTTGTAGAGTTAAAATTGTCCAGCTGGAAGAGACTTTGGAAATAATTGAGTTCAGTCCACTTCCTACAAGTGTAAAGGCTGAGGCTAAAAGAGGTTAAGTGAGACAGGGCCAAACCATACTTAGAATCAGATCCAAGATTTGAACTGAGGTCTTTGGATTCCAGATGGTTTTTCCACACCTACTTTGTACCACAAAGTACAACATCTCCTACAAGAATGGTTCATATCTCTTTTCCTGAAGAGCTTCTCCAGAGCTGTTTTTACTATACGGTGGCTTTTTCTTTCTTTCTTTTTTTTCACTGCAATATTTGGTAAAACTAAAGGTACTTGAGTTTTTATTTATTTTTAATGTTTCAAAATACATTAGGTATTAAAACTCAGCGTGTGTGGAATGACTACATTGACAGTGTAGTGTCCGTTAAAGGGCTTCAATAAGAAAATCAAACCATCTTAGTAGCTGAGGGTGGCATAATAATTTTTAGAAAGCATTTTAATGTTTGCTTTCGCCATAAACTTCCTTTCAAGATTGTTATCCAAACCAAAAACATGTCTTTAAAGACTCCAGTGTTTGTCTGGACTCCAAACAATTATCCATGTATATGATCCTTCGGTAATGCTACTATAACCTGTAGGGTGCCAAAGATACCAAGTCAAACAAAACAAAATCCTCCACACCCCCTGCCTTGATTGAAGTGATCCTAGCCCTGCTCTGGATCTCAGGGCTTTGTGAGAGGAGTACAGGCTGAATTTCAGACCCCATGACTTTGGGCAATTTACAAACTGTAATCTGAGGACACAGCTCAGCTCTTTTGGAAGCACATACTTATATACCTTTCATCTTTCTGATTCTGGAATTACCTTTATGAAAACTGACATATTATAATTTTATCCTAAAGAGTTTGCATCTGATTAAAATCAGATGGGTAGAATCTAATTTTTAAAATATTTTCAGTTCTACGTAAAGAAGCTATTGATATTTTCTGGAGGACGGCCCCTATGAAGATAGCATTTGTTGATGATCATAATCTATTAAATTTTTTTAGATTTATTATTAGATGTTTCCTCATTTCATTCAAGAATCAGTTTCTATAATACAATGTTACTTTGTCATTTATGTTTAATTACTTAATGTGTATTTGAAGAGAGTCTTGGTAAAATCTGCATTAGAATTATGTAGGAATAAAATAAATTATATATTAATTTATTTATATATTTATATAATTTATATAATATAATTAATAAAATAAAAAATAAAATAAAAAAGATCCAACTGTTTTGGATCTTTTTTTTTTTAAGTTTTTTTTTTTTTTAGGATTTTATTTATTTATTTGTCAGAGAGGGAGAGAGGGAGAGAGAGTGAGCGAGCACAGGCAGACAGAGTGGCAGGCAGAGGCAGAGAGAGAAGCAGGCTCTCTGCCGAGCAAGGAGCCCGATGCGGGACTCGATCCCAGGACGGTGGGATCATGACCTGAGCCGAAGGCAGCTGCTTAACCAACTGAGCCACCCAGGCGTCCCTTGGATCTTTTTTTTTTTTTTTTTTTTTTTTTTAAGATATATTTTTTTATTTTAGAGAGAGGAAGAGAGAGAGCGAGAGCATGGCAGGGAGGGAAAGACAGAATCTAAAGCAGACTCCCTGCTGGGCATGGAGCCCAACAGGGAGCTTCATGTGGGGCTCCATTGGAGGCTTGATCCCATGACCCTGAGATCATGACCTGAGCTAAAATCAAGAGTTGGACGCTCAACCAGCTGAGCCACCCAGGATGCCCTCTTTTGGATTCTTGTGGTTATAACCAGTCATTTCCAAATGGCTTTAGAGAGCAGACAACTCCAGGGAAGGTAAAAGGATGGAGGCTAGGATGTGGGCTGCTGCTATGACTTAATACTTTCTTCCCTCGATGCCTCATTTTCCACCTCTGGGCCAATAACTAGGAAAATGAGAGAACATTAAAGTAATACTGTTTTTCATATCATTAATAGCATTTAGTCTTTTATACTACTAGAGATTCTGTGTTTTTCAGGTAATGAGTAATGGTATACACATTACTAAGTGGTTGAACACCTGAAGATAAATAACCATACATATATCTCACAGGAGTGTTTTTTATAAAATGCACAATTTTAATAGTATAACTAATAGAATTGGTGCTTACAGTTTGGCATTTGCTTTTATACACATGATGATATTTAATCCTGACTGTAATTGTGTAAGATAGGAATTATTAATCTCATTTTGTGGGTAACTGCCTTGCCCAGTGCCCCTTCTCTTTCCATTCTGTATTCTTTCCTATTTTGTCTATGTTCCTAGCTTCACTTATCACCTGTGAAACTAACTATACCAAATTTATGTCACTAACACTGAGCTCCAGATTTTTAAATCCAATGATCTTTTTGGCCTCTCCATTTATATGTCTCAGAAATAGCTCAAATTCAACAAATCTAGGGACACCTGGGTGGCTCAGTTGGTTAAGCAGCTGCCTTCGGCTCAGGTCAGGATCCCAGCGTCCTGGGATCGAGTCCCGCATCAGGCTCCTTGCTCGGCAGGGAGCCTGCTTCTCCCTCTGCCTGCCACTCTGTCTGCCTGTGCTCACTCGTTCTCTCTCCCTCTCTCTCTGACAAGTAAATAAATGAAAAAAAAATTTTAAAAAATTCAACAAATCTAAAACTGAACTATGGTCTTCCCTGTCAAACTTGGGTGCTTCCACTGCTTTCTTTACTAATGAATGAAATTGTCATCCACCATCCATCCAATTGTACAAAACAGAAATTGAGGTCTTGCCCTTAAACTGTTCTTTTGCTTTTCCCCCCATACACAGAATGTCCGAGAGTCCTCTCAATTTTTATTCCTACATAATTCTAAAATCTGCTCACTTCTCTCCATCTCCAGGGCCACCCTTCCTGTCCAAGTTCTAAAGTATCACCTCTTTGTACTGCTCCAGTGGCCTCCTGACTGGCCACCTCTCCCTGGAGCTTCTTGCCCACCAATAATCCATTCTCTACCCAGTGACCAGAATGATCTCTGTAAAACACAAATCTCAACATGTCAATAGCCACCCCACCCTACTTAAAACCTTAATGAGCTTTACTTCAGGAACTTCCTATTCCTCTTTAAAGTAAGACCAGATCTTTACCATGGCTGATAAGGACTTGTAGTCTAGTGTCTGCTTTCCATCCATGCTCACTTTTGGCCAGGTTCCCTCAGCTTTCTGAGCTTTTTAATGTATCACATTCCCTCCTGCCTTGAACCTTTGCATGTGCTTTCCCTTTGTTTGAAATTGTCTTCTTGCTGCTTCTAGCTACCTCCTACTCTACCAGAGTTCAGCTTCTTTAGGGAAACCTTCCCTGAATCCTAATCCATAGCAGATTTTGTTTTTCTGCAGTATTCTCTTCTATCATTTACCTTTTATGCATTTAGCACTGTTGCATCATTAAAATTATTTGTGTGGTATTTTAAAATAAATATTCACCATTGTCAGCAGACCATAAGCTCCTTGATGTCAGGGGCTGTGTCTGGCTTCGTGTACTGTTCTGTGTTCATTCTATAGGATCATGCTCAATTCAGGGTAGCTCCTCAATATATATTTGTGAATGAGTGAACAAATGGATTTGATATGCTTTAAAGCCTTTTCTAACATTCTATGATTTTATAGAGGACAAAGAAGTGTACCACTAGATAAGTATTGAATGAAACGTAATTCTTCACCACATGTAAGAAATGGTGACCGTGTCTTTTGTTGAGACAGAAACAGATCCCTAAGTGTAAGGCTTCCCAAAGACCAGAGTGAAAGGTTCGCTGGTCTCTAGTATCCTTCCTACGCTCTATCTCAGGGTGGCTTGAACAACAGTTTGATTCTGTAAGTGGAGAGGAATGTGTAGAAATAAATGGCTATAGAGAGAATGGCACTCAGGTATATAGCACACAAATCCATCTAGCACACAGCTTTGGGATCCTGCTATCTTTCTTCAGGAGAGGGAACTAAAGATCTTTGGAGAAATACTTGATTCTAGGACTGGGGCAGGAAATACACAATATGAGCCTGGGGCATCTTGTAGTGCCAGAAAGTAAGGAAGCACTTAAAAGAAATACAATGGTGGGTTATGTTAAGGACATAAGAGCCAAACGAATGGGTTCCCAATGGTCACAGCTGGAAGAATTCAAGCAACAAAAAAAAGTATTGTATCATATAAAATAAACATACATGAGTATGTACTGATATAAATAAATGACTGAATAAATTAATAAATAATAGAGAATAGAAAAATCTGTGATAAGTAAGTGGGGATGAACAGGCAAATATCTCCTGCAGAAGAATTCCCAATAATTTATGTAGCTATTTTGTACTTTGTCCTCGAGGAGGTGGACTATAAATCACCACTCCAGAAGTGTATGCTGCATTTAGTGACTTCTTTCCAAAGTGTGCCACATGGAAAGCATGAGGGAGAGTAACTTTACAGTGGAGAAATCTGACAAACAGGCAATAAATTGCCAGGCAATAAAGATTAAAATCAACAGTGACAAATAATGTCCATAATATGCACCCTTGATATGATGTCATGAGAATCATCTTCCTCCCCAAAACCCACCATATCAGCATAGTCATGAGAAAAACTTTGGATAAATCCCAACTGAGAGACATTCTACAAATTACTTGACCAATCAATATTCCTCAAAACTGTCCAGATCATTAAAAACAAGGAAAACCTAAAAAACAGTCACAGCCAAGAAAGCCTAAGCAAACATGACTACAAAATGTGAAGTGGTATCTTTGATGGGATCCTGCAACAGAAAATGGACATTAAGTTAAAACTGAGGAATGTGAATAAAGTATGAATGTTAGTTAAAAATAACATATCGATATAGGTTCATTATTTGTGACAAATATACCATACTAATTTAGGATGTTAATAGGAAAAGAAACTGGGTGTGGGATATGTTATTTTCTTTCCAAGTTTCTATTTCTCTAAAATGGTTTTAAACTTTTAAAAAAATTACTGAAACTTTTTAAAAGGTGGCTAAATATATAAACTATTGGGGAATGAACGGTGGGGAAGAGTTAAAGATGACTCTGGAATTTCAGGGTCAATGAGAAATAGTTTAGGATATAATTGTTTTGCTATCTATTGCTCATTTGGGGGAGATTTGGGGAAAGTTTCTAAATTCAAGGGAAAAAAAGAAAGATAGGGCTTAGTCATCAGATACCCCCAAGTATAACTTCCCCATAATTTTCTTTTTTGTTTTTAGTGTTTTGAGTTTCTTTCTCTTAAGCTGAAATACTCTAAAAATGTAACCACCCCCATTTTGGCATACTGCTGAAGATGAGAAGAAATCATTTATATGGAACTAGAATAGCTGGTATTCCAGACTAAGGTAATAAGCTTATGCATTAACAATTCATGGATGTAATTTTTTATAAAAGACATGGCTTTTTATTAATCTTCTAATGGTGTTTCTAAATTTAATTTTTTAAAAAACTCCAGTTGACTAAAATGTGTTGTGTGTCATGTACAGTGTGACATGCTAGTCAGGTAGGCAATTTAAAAATGAATCCTGCCCACAAGGAGTTGAGAGTTTAGTGCTAGAGACAAGATGCATTTATAAACAACTATACCATAAACTAGAGGGTTATAACTTTCCAGTAGAGGTGTTGATAAAGTGCTATCCAAAATGGATAAGGGAAGATATTCCTCCAAAATGGAGGATTCTGGGAAAGCCTCATGAAATAAGGAGTAGGTTGACTTTGTCATAAATATTTGCGGACTCCTCTAAGTCAGGGGTTATATATGATTAATTTATATACCTCTAGCACGTGGGTATTAAATAACATTTGATGAAGGACTAGAGGATTTGCACATGCCGAGATGGGAGGAAGGAAAGACATTTTAGTTTTATCTATTGCTTCTTACAATGTGATATAAAGCTAATGTCTATGTCTATCTCCCCCACCCAAGTTGATTCTTTAGTTGATGAGTTAATTTGATTCTGTCACTTACCATTTCTGCATTTCAATGAATACTTATAAATACATTATTTACAAAGGCTTTCACGGTGACTTTCCAAAGGCTAGAATATGGAAGGGAGGAGCAAAGCCAGTCCTTTATTCATTAAAAGTACACTTTTTTGTTGTTAGGAGCCCACTGTCCAGCTTCAGATTTATTCAGCCTGCTTGTATTCTTGTTTTCCCTTCTTCTTTGGTCAGCTTTAAGACTTGTGGAAATCTCTACCAGATGGTGGTACAGATTCAGGGAGAAGAAGTAAAACTCAAAGAAGTTACTACTTCTTAGTAACTCCTGTCAGGGTTCTGATGAAGGAGGTTAAAACTATAGCTGAAAGAAATATTGTATATCATCTGTGGATTTCAGTCATATGGGCTCTCTCCCACATTTCTGTGAATTACCAAGAGGTAGCTGACAGCACATCTCAACCATTTTTTGAAGGGTTTTTCCTGTCAGTTGCATTATTGTAATTTGGTTTTTAAAAATGACCCAAGTTTTTAAACTATAAGCAATAACAATCATGCATAATGCCTTTCCCCCAAGAACTACAAAGTGCCTTAGCAGTAGATTTCTAGGGATAGAGCTATAGTAAAAAGTAGTATTGCTATGACACCAAAACCACAACTAACAAAAAATAGGTACATTGGACTTCACCAAAATAAGAAATTCGTGTGCTGCAAATGATACCATCAAGAAAGTGAAAAGACCACCCATGTAATGGGAGAAAATATTAGCAAATCATTTAACTGATAAGAGACTTGTATTCACAATATAAAAAGAATGGTTAGAGCTCAGTAATGAAGTAATGAGGGTGCCTGAGTGGCTCAGTCAGTTAAGCGTCTGCCTTCCGCTCAAGTCATGATCCCAGGATCCTGGGATCAAGTCCTGCATCGTTGTGGGGTGAGGGAGGTCCCCGCTCAGTGGAGTCTGCTTCTCCTTCTACCCCCTGCCCCTGCTCCTGATCTCTCTCTTTCTCTCTCAAATAAATAAATAAGATCTTTAAAAAAAAAAAAAAAAGGAACTCAATGATTAAAACACAACCCAATAGAAAAAAGGCAAAGGATTCCAGTAGACATTTCTCCAAATAATACATAGAAATGGCCAAAAAAATACATGAAAGTGTGTCAGCATCGTTAGTTGTTAGGGAAATTAAAATGAAAACCACCATGAGATACCACTTTATGCCCACCAGGATGGCTCTAATAATAATAATAATAATAATAAATAGACAGTACAAACCTTGTGAGGATGTGGAGAAACTTGGTGGGAATATAAAACGATGCAGCTAGTATGGAAGAGAATCTGGCAATTCCTCAAAAACTTAAATATACAGGGGTGCCTGGGTGGCTCAGTTGGTTAAATGTCTGCCTTCAGCTCAGGTCACGATCTCAGGGTCCTGGGATCAAGCCCCGCATCAGGCTCCCTGCTCAGTGGGGAGTCTGCTTACCTATCTCCCTCTGCTCCTCCCCCTGCTTGTGTTCTCTCTCTCTCTGTCAAATAAATAAAATCTTAAAAAAAAAAGCACTTAAATATACAAAAAGTTTTCATTACCACCCAGCAATACCACTCCTGGGTATATACCGAAAAGAAGTGAAAGCATATGTTCACCCAAAAACTTGTACCCAAATGTTAATGGCAGCTTTATTCATAATATTCTAACTAGGAAGAAAGAACCCAAGTGTCTGTCAACTGAGAAATGAATAAATAAAATGTAGCATACCCATATAATAGAATATTGTTTGGCAATAAAAAGGAAAATATTGATTCATACTAGAACATGGCTTTAACCATGCTAAGTAAAAGAAGGCAGATGCAGAAGGCCACATATTGTATAATTCCATTTATGTGAACTGTCTAGAATAGGGACCTCCATTAGAAATAAAGTAGATTAGTGGTTACCCAGTCTGGTAGTGATGGTGGGTAGCAGTTGGAGGAGTGGAAATTAGCTGTGATGAATATGGGGTTTCTTTTAAGGGAGGCAAAAAGGTTCTAAAATTAGATTTTGCTGATGGTTGCAAAACTGACTTGTACACTTTAAAAGGTGAATTTAATAGTATGTAAAGTGTATCTCAATAAAGCTGTTGTCCTCACAGTAAAGATGGTTCTGGCATTCTAGACAAATAGAGCAAAATTTGAATAAATGTCTTCTTAAGAATGGTTCCAGGGGCACCTGGGTGGCTCAGTGGGTTAAGCCTCTGCCTTTGGCTCAGGTCATGATCCCAGGGTCCTGGGATCGAGCCCCACATCGGGCTCTCTGCCCAGCAGGGAGCCTGCTTCCCCCTCTCTCTCTCTGCCTGCCTCTCTGCCTACTTGTGATCTCTATCTGCCTAATAAATAAATAAAATCTTAAAAAAAAAAAAAAAAGAATGGTTCCAGCTAGTATGGTGTGGAAAAGTTATGGGATAATCTTTTCTTAGGGTACATGGATGCTCTAGGTCCTGATGCTTTTAAATTAAAGGAAACCGAGTTTGACTAATCTTAAAACTTCCAAATGTATTAAATTTATAGTTTTATTTACAAAAATTTGAAAACACTGAAAAATGTGAAAAGGTTAGGAACTGTTTCTAAAAATTGTGGTGACCACTGCTCTTCTTAGACAAGTAATTACACCAACATTGTATTTCAGTGTTAGGACCAACAGCATCCAGCATAAGGTAGCAAACACCAGAAAAGCTGCTAGGAAGGAAAATTGGAAAATTAAATTAATATTAGCCTCTTGAGCCATTCTGTGTGGTCCATTGTACTTTTCTGTTTGCCTGCAATTGGTTTCGGTAATTTTATGTGTTAACCTTCAAGAAATAGATGGAAATGTATACTAAATTTGGAAAGATGGAAATCTAAAGAAATATATGAAAATGTCCTTGGAGCAGTAAAGATCATAATGCATTTTCCATTGTTTGTCTTCAAAAATTATTTTTGTGGATTGTGTGATTTGTCTACTTCCATTCCTTTTTTAAAAAAAATATTTATTTGTTTATTTTAGAGAGAAAGCAAGCCAGTGGGAGGGGCAGAGGGAGAGAGAGAAACCTGAAGCAGACTCCTCACTGAACGCACTGATGCAGGGATCAGTCCCAGGGCCCTGAGATCATGACCTAAGCTGAAACCAAGAGTCAGCCACCCGACCGACTAAGCCACTCAGGCACCCCTACTTCCATTCTTAATGTAATGTATTAGCACTTTTGTAGCAATTTATTACATTCTCCCCCTTTTACTTTTGGCTTCTCTTTGTTGTCTGTTAAGAGCTAAATTAAAAATACTAAAATGTTTTCCTTTGGGGGAACATTTAAGAAGTGAAGAATAAAACACTTCCTTCCCCTCTTCAGTGAAAGGAGAATTCCATTCATATTCATTCATTCATTTATTCAAGAATTATTTATTTATTTTTAATTATTTTTTGAGTGCCTACTCTGTGCAGGGTGTTATGCTAGGTATTGCGTGTTTCTAAAATAATTGAGGAGATTACTGCAAAGCTGAGCTCAGAAGAGTAGTTTAATAACATTACAGTGCTATGAATGATGATAAAGAAGAAAGAGAATAATTCTACTGAACTTTTGGTGACAGAGTGACAAATGGCAGCAGGCCTTGTTCAAGCCCTGTTCATGAGCTGAAGAATGACTGTATCTCCCAGTAGTCAGATAGTGCTTTGACCTGATGTTAAAGCCAGCATTGTGCTCTCACATCAAGGAGTGGGTAACAAATACCATATTTTTTCATTCAACTCTTCTCCTTCTGCCCCTTTCTTACGCACTGAATCCCCTTTCTGACCATTCCTACCTCTGTTTTGTTTCTCCTCCTTCCGTATCACTGTTTGTAGAGGAATAATAGTCTTTATTACTATTTATAATATAATAATAGTAGTAATAATAATAGTATTTATTACTATTTATTACTGTTTTATTGTCATTGACCTTTCTTAAATTTTCTGGTCTCCCATGTTGAGCTTCAAGGGCATATGTATGTATATGTACACACACACACACACACACATACACACATGTATGTAGGCATAGTCAACTTCTTATTCCACTTCCTCATTGTCTTTTTTCCACTTTAAAGTGTTTTAACTGTGGTCAGTGTGGATTGAGGAGCCTTTTGGTATGAATCATGTAAGCATAGTTAGAAAACAAGATACATCAGAGGTGGAAGTGAATCTGTCATAACTTATTAGCCATTTCTTTTATGTTACAAAAGACAACATGACAGGAAAATGAGTCCTTGCCAAAAATGCCGTATCCAAGAATCTAAGACTAAACTGAAATATAGTTAGGCAAAATGGTAGAATTTGTTAATGATTCAGTAATGCCACTTGTAATCATTTTGGAGGACAAAAGCCTTCCTGGACACATCTGAGTATTGAAGTGATCCAAGAGATGCTGAACTTTACCTAATAGGATTTTGTAAATATTTGGGTAAGACGACACTTTAAACTGGGTCAGATGTTTAGCTATTTTTTCCCCCCACTAAGCAATGATTGTTGTAGTCTTGGGAGGAAAGTTAGATTAGTTCTAAACAAAACAGAGGAATTTTGTTTTTCTTTCCAAATCTAAGTTGCAGTGTGAGTTATGTGTTAAGTTATATTTAGGGGGCCGTGAGAGGAAGTATCACCAAGTGAGTCTGAGACAGAATGTCCAGAGAGGTAGGAGATGAGCAACAGTATGTATTCTTGGGACACAAAGGGAACAAGAGTTAAGAATCATGAAAAGTTGGAGTTGTTAATGTTGAATGATGCCTGACTGGGAAAATGATGACTAAGGTGTGGTTGTTAAAATGAACAAGGTAGCCATGACTGGCCTCTGACAGACCTTGCAGGGACAGAGTGGAGCAGAGGTCTTCATTAAAACAGGCCAGTGAGTGGAAGAACCAGGAAGAAGAGATGCTGCCCAGCACTGCTTCTCCTCATCACTGTGTGGAAGCCCATACACAAAACAAAACAAGTGTAAGGCTTAGAAAGAAACAAAAGTAACATCATTACTTACACATGATACAACCTTTTGTTTTCTACTAGCAAAATCCAAGAGAATCTACTCAACTACCAGGTATACGTGAACATCAGAGTTTGATTTTTTCTTCTAAGTGCTTGACACGTATTATCTTGTTTAGTCCTCCTCATAACTATGATAAGGTACAGAGATCACTTTATTTTTTTTTTAAAGATTTTATTTATTTCTTTGACAGAGAGAGATCACAAGTAGGCAGAGAGGCAGGCAGAGAGAGAGAGAGGAGGAAGCAGGCTCCCCGCCAAGCAGGGAGCCCGATGCGGGCGGGACTCAATCCCAGGACCCTGAGATCATGACCTGAGCTGAAGGCAGAGGCTTAACCCACTGAGCCACCCAGGCGCCCCAGAGATCACTTTAAAGTGCAGTGATCATCCGCATTTATTGATGAGGAAACTGTGGTACAGACAGGTTAAATAACGACATGGTCACACAGCCATGTGGGTATGGGGATTTGAGGCCAGACAGTCTGGCTGTAAAGACCCACACTCAGCCACTGCTCTCCACTGTTTCCAAAGAAAGGGACAGAATACTGGATAGAAGGGACCCAGAATACAAGTAGAGTTTGGTTTTGTTTTAGATCTTATTTATTTATTTGAGTGAGAGAGAAAGAGAGGGGCAAAAGGAGAGGGAGAAGCAGGCTCCCCGCTGAGTTGGGAGTCTGATGTGGAGCTCAGTCCTACGACCCTGGGACCACGTCCTCAGCCAAAGGCAGATGCTTAACTGACTGAGTCACCCAGGTGCCCCCATGTAGGTTTTTTTGTGTGGTTGGTTTTTATTTTAAAATTTAAAGATAGGAAAATGTTGAGGAGGTGTATAAGTGATGGGGAAGAGGGGACTGATAAGTGGAATTTCGTTCTAGAGGAGACAGGGAAAAAAATGTGTTCAAAATAACTCAGGACAAGTTCACCCTTGGTCAGGAGAAAGGCCCCCTCTTCCTCTGACACAGGTTCAAGTATTGTTCTCCCTGAAACAAACAGCAGAGTTTGGAGTAAGGCATTTCTGGTGTTGTTCTAGTCCTGTTGACAAGTGCTCTCTGACTGCACGTTCTAGGCAATGCTGTATTAGGAGCTATTGCTTTAATTTTTGTGACATGTGACACAGTTTCTCTGGCCAGAGGCATCTCTTAGGTCAACATACATTTCTCACTTAGTTCATCCAAGCCTTGCCTTTAGAGGGAGTTTACTATGGGGAAGATCTGTCAGGAACATGCATGTGACGTTTTTGAGTCATCCTATTGAGTTGGCTTTAGGATAGAATAAAAGCCTCTCAGCTGATGAATAAAAAGTACTGAATGACATTGTCTTTTTGAGATGCCTGAGAAGAACACAGGGCTTCTCAGGTTTTGTGACACACAAACAGAAAATAGAGGTTTTTAGAAAATGGGATCCACATTGTTCAGTTGGCAGTTGGTTCAAAGAAAAATGCACTTGTGTACCAGCCTCTGACGAGGGAAGCATCCAGGGACTTGCACATCACTGACAGGGCAGATCCAAAAGTGTCTCCGAATTCTCTTCTGTAGTACACTAACAACACTACTCGGCAGATAATCGCCAACAGACATTCTTTGGACAAGAAATAAAATAATCTTTAGGAGGTAAAACACATTTTGACACCTTCAAACAGATGCCAGAAGAATTGGCAAAAGACATTCTCACCAGCGCCAAAGTTGCAGTCAGCCAGGGTGCTGCGCGCCCGGCTCGCAGCCAGTCAGGCACATGCGGAGTCTGGGGGCTGCTTCTCTGCCCCAACCATCAGAGTAGCACTTAGGAAAATGCTCCAGATGTAGAAGTGTGCAAAATTTGAACTCAGACCAAGCCCAAGTGGTACACAGCCTGTTCCAAGGTTGGTTCCGTTGCTTAGTGAATGCTGATTCCATAAGAGTCTCTGTCGAGGGCTTTTTGTCAGCATGACCTAGCAAGACAACAAAAATGTAAAACCACAGGTGTATGTGGAGTGATCGCTGGGTACGGGACAGAGGGCTCGTCACTCGGGCCAGCCTTAGAAGAGTCAACTGCAACAGCATGGTTGCAGCCTGCGGAGGTCATGGCCTGAAGTCTGCAGCCTAACAACAGGGACTGAACGCTAGGAGTAAAGCAACGGGTTCAGTGTTTCAGGGACTCCGCTTCAGGGCCCGAGGTAACCGAAAGAGGGGACAAGGGATGGGGGAGAGATACAGTTTTCTGACATGGGTACAGGAAAAATAGACTCCTAGTCTACTTTACAAATAATTGGTGACTGGGTTAGAACTAGGCTGAGCCTGGTACAGAGCTCACCAGTATTAGACTGTGGCTTCTTCAATTCCCTTATTCCCCTTAGCTCCCAAGTTTCAGAGCATCCCTAAGAAAGAGCTAAATCTAAAAGCAGCTGAAGTTACTGAGGATTCGTTATGGGGATTGGGGCAGGAATAGAGGGACAGGGAAAGAGGCAAGCCCTACATCTTCCTGGCCCAAACAATGCTAAGTAAGGGAGAAATATTTTCCTGAGACAGACAGATAAATCCATTAACCCCCAAAGGACATGAAAAAGAATACCGCCTTCTGTCCATAATCCCTTACTATAACATTAACTGATGCAGAAACAGGTGCTAATTGGTGGCAAACAAGAGGAGTATAACTCAGTTTACCAGAAGTAAGTGAAGTACGTGAACTTGGGGCACCTGGGTAGCTCAGTTAAGCACCCCACTTTTGATTTGGGCTCAGGTCACGGATATCAGGGCTGTGAGATGGAGTCCCGTGTCAGGTTCCACACTGGGTGTGGAGCTGGCTTAAGATTTTCTCTCTCCCTCTACTCCCAACCCCACCACATGGGTGTGTTCTCTCTCTCAAAAAAAAAAAAAAAAAAAAAGGAAAAAAGGAATTATGTGAACTCAAGTGTAGGTGAAGTGAGCCTTCAGGGAAAATACATGGACATTGGTCAGAGTAAAAAAAGCTGTAAGTGACTAGTCCTAGTCCTATAATTCTAACCAGAAGGCTTGAAAAAATAAATTACCTTGCTGGAAAGGGAGGGTTGAATGAACAGTAGTCATCCCTGCATGATCAGTGACCTTTTAAGATCCTGCTGTGGTAATTTATATCACTGTACTTTTCAAGTAGACCAGATTCAATTAGACACCTACCTGAAGAGTGTATTTTTCATTGACTTTTGCTTATCAAAATTGGGATCTTATTC
>PISX010005978.1:0-100786 GCA_004024625.1 Mellivora capensis
TAACAGGTACCATTTATATCCAGATAGAGATGTTTGACCTTCCGGTCTTTACACAGGGTACAGTCTATGGGGAAATGATTTTTTAAAATAAATTTTTAATTTTGGAATAATTTTAGACTTAACAGAAAAATTGCAAATATAGCACAGAGAACTCCTTGTTTATCCAGTTTCGGCTTCCCCAAATATTATCTACTTAATTACTATGGTGCATTTGTCAGAACTAGAAAGGCAACACTGGTACATCATCATTAAGGAAACACTAGATTTTATCAGCTTTCACCAGTTTTCCCACTAAAGCCCCTTTTCAGTTCCAGGATCCAGTCCAGGAACCCACATCACATTTAGTTATCATGTCTCTTTAGTCTCCTTTGATCTGGGATGGCTCCTCAAGTCTTTTTTTGTTTTTGTTTTTGTTTTTGTTTTTCCAAATAACCTTGACGGTTTTGAGAAGTACAGGTCAGCAATGTGTCGAATGTCTCTCGGTCTGGGTTTGTCAGATGTGTTCTCTTGGTTAGGCTGGGGTTATGGGTTTTGGGGTGAAGCACAGACAGGAAGTGCCTTACTCATCACATCTTACCGGGGGGTACCTGATATCTACATGACATCACTGGTGATGTTAACCTTCATCACCTGATTAAGGTGGTGTTGGCAAGACTTCTATACTATAAGTCATTATATTTTCCCTTACTCTACTCTAGAAGTGAGTCACTAAGTATGGGCCATAGTTGGAGTAGGAGGCGGAGTTTCTACATATATTAGTTGGGACTCTTCTGTAAAGAAGTTGCCTCTTCTCAGTGGGGAAGTACATTTTTAAGGCTCAAAATGCATTACGTTTGCTTCAAGACAATGAAGAAGAGACATGAACAAGACAATGAACATGAGAACACGTTATAGGCACCTTGGGGAGGAAATGACCAATGAGTTTAAGTACAGTTTGTCTGGTTCAGTAAAAATATGGAGAGCCCATGAACAATCATCTTAAAAAAGGACAAAAAGCTGGTAGACTATGGAACTCTCTCAATGTTTGGTTTGCTGGGTTTGAGATGGGAACATCCCATAGGCATTTGGATGTTCTGACATGGATCTTTGGGAAGAGGAAGGAGTTTAAAAGACAGATATGGAAACCCCCCGGGTGGGGGCAGGGGGATCAGGGAGGCCTCAAGAGTGCTTAAGATCTTTAGAAGAGAACATGAAGAGTGAAATGGGGTGGCAAAGGGAAAAAAGGAAAGGATACAAGGCTTCTCCCCAGACACACACCTTACTGGCAGACCCGGGCCAGGCAGAGGCATGTGTCTCCATTACACAATGAAATAAGACCACATTTACTGGCAGGGATGAAATATGGATGGATGGAAATCAGTCTGCACCCATCTCAAAGCAAATATGCTAAAGAAGGATTTCTGAATAACTTAATGGCTGTGCTGATGGATTATACTGAGCATGACTTCTTTCTGTCTCCCTGAATCTTTGTGGTAAGATTTTCATGAAAGATTAAAACCAAGGAAAGATGGATGTCTTTTTCTTAACTTTAAAAAGCTCAGGTTTATGTTTGTTCTGGTTATACATTATATCTGTTCAACATAGAAAATAAATAAAATTAAGACACAAATAGTAAAATGGTGCCTGGGTGGCTCAGTAGGTTGGGCCTCTGCCTTCGGCTCAGGTCATGGTCCCAGGGTCCTGAGATCAAGCCCCGCATCAGACTCTCCGCTCAGCAGGGAGCCTGCTTCCCCCTCTCTCTCTGTGACTGCCTCTCTGCCTACTTGTGATCTCTGTCTGTCAAGTGGATAAATAAAATCTTAAAAAAAAAAGACACAAAAAAAATTACTCATAGTCCCACCTCACAAAATATTTAGCTGCAACTAAAAGTTTTATACATGAATATATATACACACATACAAATAAATAATATATTTGTTTACATGGTGGAAAAATTAGAAATGATATATAATTATATATAAAAATTAAAGTTTAATTCATAGCCTCCTGAAATTTTTTTAATACCTGCGTTTGCATACCTTTTTTAACCAAAAACTGGAATCACACTATACACATTATTCTATAATTCTCCTCTGAAAATAAGTTACCATTAATCATCATTATTAGCATCATGAACTTTACTATTTATTGAAACATCGACTTTTAGGGAGGTACCCTTATCCCCATCTATAGATTAAGAAATTGAGGATGACAGACATTATATAAGTTGTGATCTTGGGGTGCCTGGGTGGCTCAGTGGGTTAAAGCCTCTGCCTTCATTTCCCATCTTGCGAGATGGCGGGCGAAAAAGCTGAGAAGCCGGATACTAAGGAGAAGAAACCTGAAGCCAAGAAGGCTGATGCCAGTAGCAAGGCTAAGAAGGGTAACCTGAAGGCTAAAACGCCAAAGAAAGGGAAGCCCCACTGCAGCCGAAACCCTGTCCTAGTCAGAGGAATTGGCAGATACTCCCGATTGGCTATGTATTCCAGAAAGGCCTTGTACAAGAGGAAGTATTCGGCAGCTAAATCCAGGGTTGAAAAGAAAAAGAAGGAGAAGGTTCTTGCTACCGTCACAAAACCAGTTGGTGGTGACAAGAACGGTGGGTACCCGAGTGGTTAAACTTCGCAAAATGCCTAGGTATTATCCTGCTGAAGACGTGCCTCGAAAGCTGTTGAGCCATAGCAAAAAACCTTTCAGTCAGCATGTGAGAAAACTGCGAGCTAGAATCACCCCTGGGACCATTTTGATCATCCTCACTGGGCGACACAGAGGCAAGAGGGTAGATTTCCTGAAGCCGCTGAGCAGTGGCTTGCTCCTTGTGACTGGACCTCTGTCCCTCAATCGAGTTCCTCTGCGTAGAACACACCAAAAATTCGTCATTGCCACTTCTACCAAAATTGATATCAGCAGTGTGAAAATCCCCAAACATCTCACTGATGCTTATTTCAAGAAGAAGAAGTTGCGTAAGCCCAGACACCAGGAGGGTGAGATCTTCGACACCGAGAAAGAGAAATATGAGATTACAGAGCAGCGCAAGGTTGATCAGAAAGCTGTGGACTCGCAAATTCTGCCAAAAATCAAGGCTGTTCCTCAGCTTCAGGGCTACCTCCCCTCTTTGTTTCCTCTCACAAATGGAGTTTACCCTCACAAATTGGTATTCTAAATGTCTTACAAAGCACCTAATTAAATAACTGATCCAAAAAAAAAAAAAAAAGCCTCTGCCTTCAGCTCAGGTCATGATCCCTGGGTCCTGGGTTCGAGCCCCACATCGGGCTCTCTGCTCTGTGGGGAGCCTGCTTCCTCCTCTCTCTGCCTGCCTCTCTGCCTACTTGTGATCTGTTTGTCAAATAAATAAATAAAATCTTTAAAAATAAATAAATAAATAAGTTGTGATCTGGAACAATTTTCACCAAGTATTGTAGAATCCAAAACTCAAGTACTTAATCTGTCAATAAATCCTCACTTAGAATATTGTTTTAAAGTTAATTGTTCAATTTATTAAAGTTACAAATATAAAATTCTCATTCAACTTACAATGTTAATCATTCTCTTATTTTCCATATAAATGTAGAAAAATTTAATAATTATCAATAAGAAGCTTGTATGAATTTTGGTTCCATTTATAAATTTAATTAAATGCTTTAATTATTCAAATTAAATTTTGGAATTTAATATAGTCAGCTTCTTTTTTAAGTATTTCAGTATCTGATTTACAGAAAACCTCTCCAAAGTATTTAAGTAATATTTATAAAATCAATCAATTAAATATAAATATGAGTCTAAAATGCCTTTAATTGTTCCCATACTGTTTATAAAGTAAGTGAGATTTAAACATTATATGACAGGGCACCTGGGTAGTTCAGTGGATTAAGCCTCTGCCTTCGCCTCAGGTCATGATCTCAGGGTCCTGGGATCGAGCCCCCACATTGGGCTCTCTGCTTGGTGGGACCCTGCTTCCCCCCTCTCTCTCTGCCTGCCTCTCTGCCTACTTGTGATCTTTGTCAAATAAGTAAATAAATAAAATCTTAAAAAAATATAAACATTATCTGACAAGTTTAAACCAATTATTCAATTACACATTGTAAGTTAGAATTGCAAACAAATTCATTAAGATATAAGTATTAACACTGCTTGTTCTTCATTTTCATAATTAATTCTAAATATCCTTGAATCAAAACATTATTTAACCAGTTCCGGTTCATGTAACAGAGTAGCAGCCTGTGTTAGATTAACTTTCTTACCAATAACAGTTATAAATCCTGGACAAAATATAAAAAACAACTCTGTGAAGGCTCTGGAGAGCAACCCAAAGTAGGGAGAAATGGAAAGGATAGTATCCTTGAAGAAGGGAAGCTCACTGTGTGAGGTCCACATTGAATCAGATTTTCCCCTGAATGCACATCATAGTTTATTGCAGTGCCTGGGGAAATAGAGCTCAAGCAGAAAGTAACAGTTTCACTAGGCTGAAGAGAGAGAGCCAGAGTTTTGGAAGTGATTCAGATGCACTGGAAATGGGCATTGGTTGTTGGGGGGTGGGGGTGGGGGGGAGGGAATCCCAGGGGAAAAAAAGCCATGAAAGTAGGAGATGAAAATTTTTCACATAAATTTCTCTTAAATCCTGATTCCTAAATACTGTATGCATAGGACAAAGCCTCAAGAAACCCAACAAAAAGAAGGAAGCTAAGGAACTGAGCTGAGATTTTAGCTACTGTCTAGGACTTAGAAGTTTAAGTTTGACATTTAAGTCCAACCAAAATAGAGGAGTTTGGTAAACAGCTTGGACTTTGCACTGACAAGCCAGGAGGGCCACACTTTATGCATAAAGACCACATCTGAGGACCAAGGGCCAAACTGAATATAGCTACTCTAACAAGGGACAAAACTAATCCCCCAAGAATCCAGGTAACATGCCAGTAATTTAACTGCTGCCATAACAGAATAGAATCCTCTTTACAAGAAGATCACTCAATCCAGAGTTTCTGCAACATATTATTTACAGTTCCCAAAACACAATAAGAAAATTATTACACATGCAAAGAAGCAAAAAAAATGTGACCTGTAATTAAGAGGTCAGTAGAAGCAGACCCACAAATGACTCATGTTAGAATTAGCTGAAAAGGACCTTAAGACTGGTATAATAAATATGATAGGATAATATGGGCAAATGGGCGAATGGATAGGGAATTTCAATGAGAAATGGGAAACATTTTTTTTTAAAGAATCAGAAATTCTTTAATTGCATAACCCAAATGTAATCATGAGAAAATACCAAAATATCCTTCAGTAATGAAGGGGCAATCAAGACTTTCTCAGATGAAGAGAGACTAAAAAAATTTGTTACCAGAGATTGACCCTAAAATACAGGATGAAGTTCTTCAACAAAAAGGAAATGATAAAAAGCAAACTCGAAACATAAGAAACAAAAAAAAAAAGAATAACAAAAAATAAATTAAAATGTGGGTAAGTATAATAGATCTTCCTTCTCTTGAGCTTTTAAAATTATGTTTGATGGCTGAAGCAAAAATTAAAATGCTGTATGGTATGGTTCTCATTGTCTGTGAGTAAATATTTAAGACAATTACATGGAGGAAGGTCGAGGGACCTAAATGTTTCTACACTTCACTTAAAATGGTAAAATGTTGATACCAGTTGCCTTAGTCTGCCTAAGCTGCCATAACAAAAATACCATAGACTGTGTTTAAAGAATAGAAATATATTATCTCACAGTTCTGGAGGCTGGGAGACCAAGATCAGGGTTCCAGTTGTTTCAGTTCCTGGTGAAAGCTCTCTTCCTGCCTTGTAGATGGCCGCTAGCTTGCTATGTGTTCATGTGACCTCTTCTTTATACTTGCATGGAAAAACAGGGACCACTTATAATATACCTTATTATATGTGTATACCATGCATATAGCAGTCTTATCCCATTAGGACCCCACCCCTATGACCTCATTTAACTTTGATTACCTCTACAGGCCCTATGTCCAAAAATAGTCATAGTGAAGGTTAGGGCTCCAACATATGAATTTGGGAGGAACACAATTCAGTCGATAGCATCAGTGAACTCCGATAAGTTATACATATATAATATAATACCTAAAACAACCATTGAAAAAAATCTATGAAAGAGATACCTTCAAAAACACCATAGATAGAAAGAAGATATACAAATGTCCGAAGGTATATGAAAACGTGCCTAATATCACTCATAATGAGGGAAATGAAAATCGAAACAGCAAAAAGATATCCCCTCACACCTGATAGAATAGCTATTATCCCCCCCGCCCACACACACAGCCTTCAAAATAAAAGATAACAAATATTGGTGAGGATGTGAAGAAATTGGAATCCTTATACACTGTTGGTGGGAATGTAAAATGGTGCAGCTACTGTGGAAAACAATATGGCAGTTCCTCAAAAAATAAAAAATAGAACTACCAGAAGATCCAGTAATCCCCTTCTGGGTATTTATCAAAAAGAACTGAAATCAGGATCTTGAAGAGATAATTGCAGAGATACCAATTTGAAGGCATCACTTACAATAGCCAAGATATGAACACAACTTAAATGTTCATTAACAGATGAATGAATAAAGAAAATGTGGTATATACATATCATGGAATATTATTCAGCCTTAAAAAAGAAGAAATCCTGCTGTACGTGACACAAAAACAAATTTGGATAACACTACGCTAAGCGAAATAAGTCAGCCATGGAAAGACAAATATTGCCTGATTGCACTCATCTGAAGAATCTAAAAAAAACTCATAAGAAGAGAAAGCTGAATGGTGATTGCCAGGGACTGGGAGGAGGGGAATGGGGAGCACTTATTCAACCAACATAAAGTTTCAATTAAGCAAGATGAATAAATTCTAGAGCTCTGGTGTATAGTATCATGCTTATAACAGTACTGAATTATACTCTTAAAAATGTGTTAAGAGAGTAGATCTTATGTTAAATGTTCTCTCCCCAATAAAACAAACAAAAGTCACTACCATCAACAACAAAGCTACAGAAGAAGTACCAAGGAGCATGGGCTACTAACAATAAAAGAATCTAGTGCTCTGGGGAAGAAACCCACTATAGATGAGAAATTCTAACATTCAAGGAGAAGCCTGAGGAATAGCCCCTTGGCAAGATTCCAAGATAGAAAATCAACACAAGAAAATTAATCATATGTTGCTATGCTAGCAACAAACATGGGCCAAACAAAATTTAAAACACAATACCACTTATAATCACTCCAAAAGAAATCAAATACCTAGATATGAATCTAATAAAATACATACAGATCTGTATCTGGTTCTGCAGGAATATCATAAGTGATGTTATGTTCTTATTGAATCTTCGTGCGTGTTGTAGGGCTTCGGTTGGTCCCATTATTGATAATTTTCACCTTGATTGTTTGATTAAGGTGTCGTCTCCCAGGCTTTTCCACTGTAAAGTTACTCCTTTTGAAATTTTTTAAATTTAAAGAAAATGGTTTTTTAAATTGCATGCAGTCAAGTTCACCTCTTTTTAGTGCCCAGTTCCGTGAATCATGTAACCGCCACCATAGACCAGAGACAGAACAATTCTACCACTCCAGAAAACACTGCTTTCTGCTGTCCCTTTTTGGTCAAGCCCTCCTTCTTCTCCGAGCACTTGGCAACCACTGATCTCTTCTCCATCCTGTAGTTTCGCCCTTTGGCGAAAATGGAATCATACAGTATGTAGCTAAAGTTACTGTAGCGTCCTTGCAGTTAATATTTATGGGCAAATCATTTTAAACTATATAATATCCTGCTCTTCATCATGCTTTCTATTTATTTATTTAGCTATTTATATCAGGATGAACTCGCGGTTTCCTGACTGATTAAATCTATTACATCTATTACTATCATTATGTATTTTGATGCTCAAATTGTTCCTGATTTGACTAATGGGAGTCCTTTCAAGTTGGTATCTATCTCCCTCTGACATAGCCCCATCATTTTTTAGTGCTTTCTGGATTTCCAGCACAAGATATCCCAGGCTTACAGGGGCTCGTCACTCCGGGGATGTGAGTTTTTGCAGGTCCTTTCAGTAGACAAAGCAAGAGAATATGTACGTATGTGTGCATGTACATATGTATGTATATGGTAAATACATATATATTTCCGCCCATATTTTTAAAAAGATTTTATTTCGTTATTTGAGAGAGAAAGAGCACGAGCTGGGGGAGGAGCAGAAGGACAAGCAGACTCCCCGCTGAGCAGGGAGCTCAATATGGGGCTCAATCCCAAGACTGTGAGATCATGACCTGAGCCAAAGTCAAATACTTAACTAAACTGAGCCACCCAGGTGCCCTCCCCATATTTATCTCGATTTATGTCTTTATATATATAGAGAGAGAGAGAGCGCGCGCTATAAACTCACACCAATACCTTGAATTCCAGTCTAACATCACAGGGTTCAATCAAGTTTTATCCTGTTCCATATTTGTAACTCTCTTCTCCGACAGTGAGAAACATGACTCCAGTCATCCTTAATGTGTTTAGTTATTTAGTATATACCCAAATTTGCATCACTGTCACCAACCCCTCACTCATGCCAAATTCCCATTTGGGTTTCGGCTTCTCACACTGGACCAGACCACTGCACAAGCACCCCTCCTCACCCAGCTTGGGATCCAACATCCAGTGCCAGGCTGGCCTTCTAGATGGATGCCCTCTAGATCCCTCTAGATCCCCTGCATGGGCTCTGAACCCCCGCCCCAGGGTTTCCCCAGCACCTCCATGTGAATGCCTTCTCCATCCTGCTCAGGATCTGACACCCCACAACAGCTCTTGCTGGCATCTGCACTCCTTCTCTACAGGGATAGCCTCCTCATCTTGCTTGGGCTTTGAGTCCCCAGCAAGGACCACCCCAACTTCTGAATATGCTTCCTACGCCAGCCTGTCCCTCCTCTGCCACATGGATATCCTTCGCACCCTGCACTGGGCATCTCACTACATAATACCCTTCTTATGGTCATCCAGCTCCTGCACTGTGTCTTGGGCCTCCCTCCCCCACGGAGGCCCTCCTCACACTGGCAGACAGAGAGAAAAAGACAGATCATCTCGACCGAATTGAAGCTGGTCTATGTCCAGTTTGCCTTTACCCCTAGAGCAATGCCCATCATGAGTCTCGGTGGGAGGGCCTACGTGTTACCTTGGTGGATCTTTAAATATTTGTCTCCACATACATGTGAGATTGCCAAACCCTCTGCTTAGCTTTTTAGCCCCTTAGCAACTTTCCGTTCATTTTTCTTGGAAACTCATGAGTTCAACTTGGGTGTCGACAAATGTCTTGAGAAGGGATTATAAGTAGAATTTCAGGCTCACTTCTCTGTATTTTCCCCCCCCTTTTTCCCCCTGGGATCTCTAGTCCTCAAATCCTGCCTGTATAAGGTAGCCCTGAACTTCAATTTCTGTCTCTGTGGCCCTGTAAGCTTCCTGCAGCTTTGCCTCTCCTGCTTCCCATTCTATTGCCAGGACCGTGAACTGGTAACTGCCATGAGGGGACAAGTTACTGAAAATTTAGATCATAATCAGCAAGCTTGTCTTGGCTTTAGGATGTTGGTCCTTCAAGTCCCAGCTGTCTTGCTTACTCTCCAATGCAGTCAAAAAGCAGCTTTTAAAATCTAGTTTTGGGAGCGCCCGGTGGCTCAGTTGTTTAAGCATCTCCCTTCAGCTCAGGTCATGATCTCAGGGTCCTGGGATGGAGCCCTGCATCAGGCTCCCTGCTCAGCAGGGAATCTGCTTCTCCCTCTCTCTGCCTCTTCCCCCATTTCCCTCTGTCCCTTCTCCTCTCCCCGCTCCTCCCTCTCCTTCCACTTGTGCTCTCTCTCTCTCCCTCAAATAAATAAATACAATCTTTAAAAAAAAAAAATAAAATCTAGTTTTCATAGCAGTTCTTAGCAGGAGAATAAATCTGATACCACCTACTCTGTCCTAGCTAGAAGCAGACATCTACCTTTAGTTTTCTGTTTTTCCTTTTTGTTAAATGTTGCTTTGAGTTGGGAAGTCAATAGGTTCCCTGTGCGATTTTGGCGGGGGGAGGATTGGGGTGTGTGTGTAGACTACCATCCTTCTAGAGTAATTGCCTATTTAGGTGCCAGAGGGAATTGGGTGTATTCCGTTCCTCTCTAGAAAGAACATGAAACCAGCCATCCTATCAGATTAGGGTTCTCTGTGCCCTGAAGGGCTCACATGTGAGGGAAAACTGTTGTTCTCAGTAGATAGCCCATTTCTTCCTTTTATCAAGTCTGTATCATAAAATATAGGAATTTCAAACCAGAATTACAAAAATTAGAACATATTTTAAATGTTCATATGTAACAAATATGACCTTTTAAAAATACAAAACATGCCATTGTTTACATTTTGTTACTTATTAGACACCTAGAAGAATTGTAAGGCTATTAATTAACAAGGCACTATCAGCACGGGGGTCCAGTAAAGGGCCACGAGTTTAAAACTGTAAAAAAAACAACTTTTCCTCCATTCCCGTCTATGTACCTTGTAAGTAGAGATTTGATCTCAGCGTGACATAATGTCCACGTTCTAAATGTGAATGCTGTTCTGGGAAGCGGGAGTCCCTGACCATGACAGGCTCTGACTGGGAGAACCGTGGATGTTAGGCAGAAAGGCCTAACTGTGGACTTGCCCCTAGGCAGGAACACTGAAAGAAGAGGATGAAAGTATATTTAAAAAAAAAATTACTAGATTTAAAAGTGTTTTACTAGCTTGGGTGCACCTGGATGGCCTGTTTAGCATCTGACTCTTGATTTTGGCTCAGGTCATGATCCTCCGGGTAGTGGGTTTAACCTATATGGGATTGTTTCCCCCAAAGTCATGAAGAAACTGATGTCCCTCTCTCAGGTTTGCAAGGATGAGATGAGACAATGGTACATGAAAGTACTTGGCAAAGAGTAGTGACTAATTTTAGAGACTATTTTCAAAGATGGTTTAAGATCATTTAGGACTTCAGGGATTGCTAAGCCTGTGTGAACACCTCTCCATTCTCTGCTCCACATACAGGATACTCTTTGCTTTCACAATAGAGGGCAAGAGTTTAACTCAGTAGTCCCATTGGGCGAGAACGGCTGTACATAATGCTTATGTGTAATTAGTTTTCATGAGGGTGAAATGATAAAGATCTAGAAGACTCTTTAGCATTATCTTGGCTTGATCTCTTCATTTTGTAGTGGAGGAAACCGAAGCCCAGGAGGTTGAAGGGCCTTGCCCTAGGTATCCTCCTTGATGACTGGCAGAGCCAGACTGGCAAATGGGGGCCCAAACACCCAACTCCCCTCTCCTCCCACTGGGTCCACACTGATCATGGTTGCTTTGGAGGCCTAGGGTCCTCACTGGCCCTTTGTCTCTTCTGCCTCATTCTAACAGCCAAGGCAAGTCACCTGGCCAGCCCAGGTTCACGGCTGGGGAAACAGGGCCTACCTCCTGGTAGGAGAAGCTGTGAAGTCACATTGCACCAGGCCTGGATACAGAACAGGGAGAAGAACTAAGAAAAACACAAAAGGCAAGTGTCTTCCACGGCATGATCTTTGCTCTATCCAAAAGTAGCCATGAGTGTCACACAAACTTTTCTTAATTATAAGAAATGGGCATATCTTTGGACTTTGTAGGCATCTGTACACTGTGGAGAAGACTTGGGAAGGCAGTTCTATACCTGAGTGCCCGTTCCATGCAGGGTGCTGAGGCGAGAATGAGGCAGCAGTCTGCAGCAGTCCGTGATCTGGGCCTGTGGGCTCACAAGCAAGGTAAGGTACACATAGGGACAATCCCAAGACAGCGAATGGCCGTGGACAGCAACTCAGTGTGGGCACAGGGGGTGGGAGTAGCTTGCTGATGGTCAGGACAGCAAAGCTTCCTTGAAAGACGTGAAGTTTATACGAGGCAGGGAAAGGCGCCTAGCACTTAACTAGCCACATAGAGGATGGGGACAAGGTCTGCCCGGAGGGAAGTGACAGGATAGAAGGTGTAACATCCAGGGTGAGCCTGCATCACTGAGGGAAGGTGGATGGCATTCAAGGTGGAAAGACAGGGTTATGCCAGATAATAGAAAGCTTCCATCCAGGATGCCTGGGACCCACTGAAGGGGAGGAAATGCACCTGCAAGTCTGTGAGGCGGGGCTGGAACAACTTCCGGGGCAGAGGAAATTGGGAGAAACCTCTCTCAGCCCACACGCTGGTGCGTTAAGGCCTGGGTAGCCGGAACCTAAAAGGAAAAAGCTAAGGCTGGGCTGAAGGGCAAATTTGGAACATTTTTGTCCCTTGCATTCAGACACTCATGGCAAACTGCACTAAAAGCTAACTTAAATAAATAAAATAAAATAAAATAAAATAAAAAAATAAAGCTAACTTAGAACACTAAGTGATGATGATTTTGAATAAATATGTGTAAAATTGGAGGTTCTTTTTACCCCAATGGTTATTTCCACTTTTACCCTAAATGCAAAAATATTGGTCACATGATAAGGAAGCCAAATTTTTTTCAGCTTATTTTTTTTAGCCCTGGGAAAAATTCTAGTGCAAAAGCAAATCAAATGTAGATACGAGGAAAGTTCATTTTTGAAAATGCTGTATTAGATACCACTCATTTGTAGCACTTAAAACTAATTCTATTCAGATTAAGTATTTCAGTATGTATTACCTTGAACCTGCACTGTCCAGCCTGTGAGCCGCCAGTAAGTATATGAAATGTAGCCCGTCAAGTGTAAATTATCTACCAGATTTCAAAAACAGTACAATAAAAGAATGTAAAATACCTTTTTAATAATATTTATATTGATGGCTTATTGAAATCATTTGATAGTGTTAAATAAAATATATTGTTAAAATTAATTTTACCTATTTCTTTTTGTTTTTTAACATGACTATTAAAAAATGTAAAATTATATATGTGTTCACATTTGTGGCTCCCATTATATTTCTACCAGGCAGTGCTATTTTAAAAGTTTCATTTGTCTAGAAATATTATGTTATGGAGTGGCCCATACTACAGTTAATAACATTAACAGGTGGGAGGGGTTTGCATGCCCTGTGAAAAGAAAAATTGTTCCATACATTTCTATTTTCTTCCAGGCTGAATCTGTGATTCAGTGATAAATCCTACAACTATCTTGAAGCACATGGTATATTACATGCTTTTAAGGACAGCCGTTTCTGTGATTGTGATTCCTTTTCCCACAGGGGAGTGGATACAAAAGAAGTTTGCAATAAAAATTTCCATTTGTTAACAAGTTTTAATAATAAATACTTTAGGTTATCATTAAAGCATAATAAATAATGTGCTTGCATAATTTTAGCACCAATTTACAAAATCTACATGCAGCCAGCAGTAGACCCTTACTGAACAGGTGTGATGTTTTGCTCTCATTGCTATTGTTTAATTAGGTCTCTTAAGTGTCTTTTAATCTTCAGCAGTCCCTTGCTGCTGTTGCTTGTTTCTCTTTTTCTGTGGCCTTGACTTTTTGAAGATTTGCAGTCGAGTGCCTTGTAGAATATTCTGCATGGTGTCCTTTTACTTGCTCCACACTCCCCTGAATTCCTGGAAAACAAAGATCGGATCTAGAGAAGCCTGATTACATTCAGGCCACACCGTTTAGTAAGAATAATGGTTGATATTGTGTACTTAGTATTGCATCATATTAGGAAGCACGTATGTCAAGTTTTTCTACAATTCATGATGTTAAACTGATCACGTGTTTAAAGTGGCAATTGCCAGGGGCACCTGGCTGGCTCCGTTGGTGGAGCGAGCGACTCTTGATCTCGGAGCTGTGAGTTTGAGCCCTGTGTTGGGTGCAAAGATTACTCAAATTAATTAACCAATTAATTTTTAAAAAGCAGTCATTGCCAGATTTTTCCATGGCAAAAGTATATGTTTCCATTTGCAATTAAAAGTAATCTGGTAGATGATACCAGTTTCGTAATAACTGTTCACTTAATGGTCGTAGCATCTATTACCAAATCCTTGCTTGAACCAATTATTTCATTAGAAGTTGCAAAATGGTGATTTCTAAATTCTCCAGTTCCTTTTACATCTATTATCTGGCCCTCTGCTGTAAAGAATCATTGTTTTCTCTCTTTCTCTCCTTTTGATTACCATGAGTTCATGGATTGTTATTTATTGAGCATCATTTTGGTGCTCAAGTTGTCCCAAATTTGGCCAATGTCCTTAAGACATACCCCATCATTATTTGAGCACTGTCTTGCTTTCTGGTACAATGAAATGTTCCAGGCTCACCCTGTACTTTCTCCATCCCAAATTGGGTTTCTTCTAGTGAAGAAGGCTATTTAGAAGCCAAGATCTGGACCTTAGGTATGCTCAGTGCACAAGGGTCTCTCAATGAACAGTCTTTTAAATTGAGGTGTAATTCACATACCATAAAATTCACCCTTTAAAAGTAAATAATTCAAAATGCAAATTGAAACCACAATGAGGAGATGCCTGGGTGGCTCAGTCAGTTAAGCTTCTGCCTTCAGCTCAGGTGATGATCTCAGGGTCCTGGGATCGATCCCCGAGTCGGGCACCCAGTTCAGTGGTGAGTCTGCTTTACCCTCAGCCTCTGTGATCGCTTTCGCTCTCTCTCAAATAAATAAGTAAAATCTTACAAAAAAAAAATCAAGGAAGCAAGCAAGAACAATGAGTGCTCTCTTCAGCAGCCTATATACTGAAATTGGAATAATACAGAGAAGGTTAGTATGACCTCTGGACCAGGATGACATACAAGTTTGTGAAGTGTAAAAAAAATCCATAAGGAGATACCATTTCACAACCTTTAAGATGGCTATCATAAGAAAAATAATTAAGGGGCGCCTGGGTGGCTCAGAGGGTTAGGCCTCTGCCTTCAGCTCAGGTCATGGTCCCAGGGTCCTGGGATCGAGTCCCACATCGGGCTCTGTGCTCAACGGGAACCTGCTTCTTCCTCTCCCTCTGCCTGCCATTTCCTCTGTTTGTGCTCTTTCTCTCTGTCAAATAAATAAATAAATAAATAAATAAAATATTAAAAAAAAAAGAAAAGAAAAATAATTTAAACAGAGAATAACAAATGTAGGTAAGGATGTGGAAAAACTAGAAACTTGTGCACTGTCGGTGGGAATGTAAAATGGTATAGCCGCTGTGGAAAACAGCATGGCAGTTCCTCAAAAACTCAAAATAAAATTTCCATATGACCCAGCAATTCCATTCTTAGGTATATACCCCAAAGCACGGAAAGCAGGGTCTCAAAAAAAGGTATTTGAACACCCATGTTCAGAGCAGCATAATTCGCAATAGCCTAAGAAGAAACCTAAGCGTTTGTCAATAAGTGAACGGATAAACATGTGAGATAAATACATATACTATAATATATATGGAGAGAGTATCTATATACTGTTATCTTCCTGGAAAAGGAAGGAACTTTTGCACATGCTCCAGCATAGATTAAACTTGAAGACATTATGCTCAGTGAAATAAAAGAGTCACAAAAAGATAAAAACAGTATAAGTCCATTTCCATGAGGAGCCTAGAGAAGTCAAATTCAGAACTGGGAGAGGAGGGAATGGAGAGTTATTATTTAATGGGACATGGAGTTTTGGTTTTGCAAAGTGAAAAGAGTTCTGGAAACGGGTGGTAGTGATGGTTGGTCAACAATGTAAATTATACTTAACACCACTGAACCACATACTCAAATATTCTTAAAATGATAAATTTTATGTTATGTATATTTCACCATAAGTTTTTAAAATTCAATGATTTTTTTAGTGTGTTCAGAGTCATACAGCCATCACCACTTCTAATTCTGGAACATTCTTTTTTTTTTTAAGATTTTATTTATATATTTGACAGCAAGAGACACAGTGAGAGAGGGAACACAAGCAGGGGGAGTGGTAGAGAGAAAAGCAGGCTTCCAGCAGAGCGGGAGGCCGACGTGGGACTCTATCCTAGGACCCTGGGATCATGATCCGAGCTGAAGACAGATGCCTAGTGACTGAGCCACCCAGGCGCCCTAATTCTGGAACATTCTTATCACTCCCACGAGAAACCTGGTGTTAAGAATTACTAGCAATTATTGCCAGCAATCACTTCCCAATGATTTGGGCCCCAAATCTACTTTCTATCTGTATACATTTGCCTTTTCTGGACATTTTATATGAATGCAATCATAAAGTATGTGGCCTTTGTGTCTGTCACTTAGCATAATATTTTCAAAGTTCATTCATGTTGTAACGTGCATGAATATTTCATTTCTTTTCATGGCCAAATAGCATTCCATTGTACGGATATATTGTATTTGTTTATTCATTGGTTAGTTGGTGGATATTTGGATTGTTCCCATTTTGGGCTTGTAAGAATAATGCTGCCATGAACATTAATGTACAAGTTTTTGTGTGAGCATATTTTTCTCGGATATATACCCAGGAGGGGACTTGCTGGGTTATATGGTCTCTCAATGCTTAACTTTTTTTTTTAAGGTTTTAATTTTTATTTTTAAGTAATTGCTATACCCAAAGTGGGACTTGAACCTATAACCTGAGATCAAGAGTCATGTGCTCTACTGACTGAACCAGCCAGGTCCCCTTTTATTTAATAAAAGAAAATTTTTAAAAATGGGGTTTTTTTTTGAGTAACATGCTCAACTTTTTGAGGAACTGCCAGACTGTTTTCCCCAGCGGCTGCAGTATTTTACATTAGTAACAGTGTATGAGGGTCTCCAATAGTTTTTTTGAGTAGTTGTATTAAAGTAATTGTCTAATTTTTCTTAAAAAACGACCTATACATTGGCTTAAATCATACAGCTCTGTGCTTTGTTTTGCCTTGCAAATTTGTAATCAAATAAGCTGGCATGCCCCACATGAGGGGAAAAAATGAGCTATTTTAATAATAAAATATATACTACCACCTCTGTTATCTCTATTCCAGAATATTTTTCCACTCCACCCTCACACCTGTGGCCTCCTGACTACTTGCTGGACCCGGACAGCTAAGCAGGAGGATGAGTCTCAAGACTTGGCCAGTCCCGCTGGAATGCCCTCAGCTTTCGTCCACCCCTTTTCCGCAATGCAGAGCAGCCGCGAACTACATTTCCCAGAATGCCCCCACGTGGAGGTTGGAGTTCGCATGAAAGGAATTCGGGGGAAATTTGGAAGATAGACGCGAAAGCGACTCTTATTCTCCAGAGGTGGTGACAGCCGGATGCCGAGCGGATCTGAGAGTCGCCCAGGATGCCCGACAGGTTCTCCGGAGCCCCCGCTTCAGGCTGAGACCGCGGGCGTCCCCTTGTGCCTTCGCAGCGGCTGCCCCAGCTCCGCTCCCTGCCTGCTTGTCCAACAACCGTGTAAGCCCCTTCTGCTGTGTTAGACCCCAGATCCCGAAGACGTAGAGTGGCTTGTGGTTTCCTGAGCAGACCCTGAATAATACATGTGTATATGGGGCAGAGGTACCATTTAACATTTAATGTATTTAAAATACAATGGGGGGCGGGCGGGAAGTGTGATGTGTCTAGAGACTGTTTTTGCACCTAGGGGAAATTTCTGTTTCGGAGACAAACCGGAGCCAGTCTTGCTAGTCTTAATTTTCATGAGCATTAAACAAGGACAAAAAAAAAAAAAAAAAAAAAAAAAAAAAAAAAAAAAAAAAAAAAAAAAAAAAAAAAAAAAAAAAAAAAAAAAAAAAAAAAAAAAGGGCATTAAAAAGTGTCGTTAAAAACTCATTGTAAGCTCCATTTAATGGTAGAATAATAATCCATCAAACAGATATCTTACGATTTAATGAACTAGTCCCATAATGTTGCCATTTAGGCTGTTTAAAATTGTTTTGGCAATTATGAATAATCCGGAAAAGAGCGACTCTTATGATTACTTTCTTTAGACAGATTCCAAAAAGTAATTATCTCTGGTTCAAGGAATATAAACATATTAAAGATCATGAATACACACTGTTAGATTGGTTTTCAGAAATGTAGCAATTTAGACTCCTACAAGTAGTGACCAAGAATTTGTCTTGCCTGTCAGGACAGCCTATGGTTGCCATCAAATACTAGAATGTAACAGTAATGTTTGCTAATTTGCTAGATAAAATTTCAGGTTTAATTTTTATTCACTTGTTGATTAGCCAAGACTGTGTTCTCTCTCTCTCTCTCTCTCTCTCTCTCTTCCTTCCTTTCCTAGCTTCCGTCCCTCCCCTCCCTCTCCTCCTCTGTCTCCCTTTCCCCTCTCTTCTTCTCCCTCTCCCTCCCTTCTCTTCTTCCCTCCTTTCTCTCTTCTTTCCTCTCCCTTTTTTCTTTCCTTTTTTTCTCTTTCTCTGTCTCATTCTTTTCTTCTATTCTTCCTTCTTTTCTAGAATTCACATGCTTTGCCTATAAATCTGTCAAGTACCATGTTTTTATAAATTCTCCCAACTTCCTGTTGCATTTAGTTTTGTTTTATTATATATTATTTTATTATATCATTTTATTATATATCATTTTATTATATATCTTAGTAGTTTTAATATAGCAAAAATCTGTTCCTTTAGAATTCCTAACATTGCTTTCAGTATTAAATAGTTTATTTGCCATTTGGAAATAAGGTAAATACTACCATCTATTTTCTGTTATTTATGGCTTGATTTTATACATTATCTCTTTGATTTGCCTGAACTTTTTTTTGGGGGGGGAGCATATATTAAGAAAAGAAGATTTAAGTTAATATTTCCCTGAAGCAACTAGTTGCTTGAGCACCCTTGGGACAAATCCTACCTTTATGTAATCATATTTTTAGATTCTAAATGTAGCTCTTTTAAAGAATTAAGACGTGCATGTTGAAGAAAGTTCAAACACCTCAGGAATACACAATGTGGAAAATGAAAGCATCCCACCCCTTAAAGGTAACCCTGCTGATTTAGTGAATTTTCTAAAATGTAGCTTTTATATTTTATTTATTTTTCAAAGATTTATTTATTATTTGAGAGATAGAGATAGAGAGAGAGAGAGAGAGAGCATGTATGTGCTTGCATGTCCAAGCATGGCAGAGAGGGGCAGAGGGAGAGGGAGAGAATCTCAAGCAGATTCCTCATTGAGAGCTAAGCTTGGAGCCCCACACTGGGCTGGATCCTAGGACCCTGAGATCATGACTTGAGCTGGAATCAAGAGTCCCCCACTTAACCCACTGAGCCACCCAGGCAACCCTAAAATTTAGATTTTTAAATTGAGGTATAGTGTACAAAAGTAATATGCATAGATTTTAAATGTACAGTTTGATGAGTTTTGACAAATATATATGCCCATATAACCATCAGCCAATCTAGCTACAAAACATTTCTGCTCCCCAAAAGTTCTCTCTTGCCCCTTCCCATTCAAGCCCCATTTCAAACTATTCCCAAAGCAACAACTGTTCTAATTTCAATCTCTTTGGTCTTGTTTTGACTGTTCTTACACTTCATATAAATGGAATCATAAGCATAAACTCATTTATGTCTGACTTCTTTCACCCAACATAATTCTTTTGAGAGTCATCAATGTTATTCTGTGTATTAGCACTTCTGTTTATTGCTGAATAGTTCTCCAATGCACGAATGAATCACAGTTTATTTATCCATTAAAACTTACCGGTGGACATAGGAGTTCTTTCCAGTTTGAGGCTATGTCAAATTAAGTAAATCTGCTAAGAACATTCTAGTATAAGACTTTCTGTCAGCATTTCCAGAGTGGAATTACTGGGGCATAGGGTAGGTGTAACTTTAATTTTATGAAAGGAACATACAGTTTTTTAAAGTGGTTTTACCATTTAACCATCCACTGGTAGTGTGGAACAGCTGCTTCCCATTCTCACCAAAACTTTATATTATCTTTTGTGTGTAATTGTATTTTTAATATGTTTTGTTAAAATTATAGCACAGTCACACAAGTTGCAAGTAAATACAAAGAACATTTTCCTTCACCATTTTAGAATAAGTTGCCAACCTGATACTCCATCCCCCTCTAATTCTTGAGTGTGTATTTTATACAATCAAGGACCTTCTACATAATGATCAAAATTAGGAAGTTAATCTCGGTACGTGACAAATATTTAATCCTCAGACACTATTCAATTTAACAATGTGTCCTAATAATGTTCTTTCTAGTAAGAGGATCCTGTTCAAGGAGTTCATGTTGCATGGAGTTCAAGTTGTCAAGTTTCTTTAGTCTCCATCAAACTGGAACTTTCCTCAGGTTGCCCTTTTTATTTTAATTTTTAAAATCTAATTAATTAATTAATCATTTCTTGAGAGAGAAAGTGTGAGAAGGAAGGGACAGAGGGAGAAGGACAGAGAGAATCGTAAGCAGGCTCCAGGCTGAGTGCAGAGTCCCACGTGGGGCTCGATCTCATGACCCTAAGATCATGACCTGAGTCAAAACCAAGAGCCGGAAGCTTAACAGGCTAAGCCAGCCAGCTGCCCCAACGTGTTGCCTTTTTTAAAGTTTCCAAGCCAATTATATTGTAGAATAGCCTCAAAATTTGGGGCCAATTGATGTTTCTTCATAATTGTATCCATGTGACACATCTGTGGCAAGATTATTGTAGCAGGTACGTGACTTTAATTTGTCCCTTTGCTGATCATATTCACTTCAATCGATTTGAATAAAGTGATATCTGCATGGTTTCTCCAATATAAAGTTACTCTTTTCTTTTTGTAATTCATATTTTTGTAGGGAAGTACTCTGATATTAAGTAACTATTTAATTGCTTCCAAAACTTTTAGTTTGTTCACTTATTAATTTATACCTGCATAGACTTGTGGTTTCCTGTAGTCTTCAGTGGACAATAATCTATTACTATCATTTATTTTGATACTTAGATTGCACCATATTCGGCCGTATAAGCTGGCTTCCCTGTCCTTTCGAAATGTCCCCATAATTCTTGGAACAATTCTCTGCTTTCTGGCACAAAAATATTCACTGTTACCTTGAACTGAGAAGGAGCCATTCCCCAAGGAGACTTCGTTTCTCTTAGTGGAAGATGGTATTTAGAAACCAATATTTAGGCCCTAGGTGTGGTCATTGTTATTAGCATAACACTGTTCCTAGTGCCTATCTCAGGAGAAAACTAGGGAATACACACAAACACACACACATGTGCACACGTGTGTGCATGCACACACACCCCAAATGCACACAGTTATATCTATGTTTATTTCTTTCCTTTTTTTTTGAGAGAAAGTGCGCACACACACAGAGGTAGGGGTGGGGGGAGGGGCAGAGAAAGAGGAGAGAGAGAGAATCTTAAGCAGTCTTCACAATCCTGAGATCATGACTTGAGCCAAAATCAAGAGTCAGACTCTTAACCAACTGAGCCACCTAGGCATCCCTATTTATGCTTATTTCTATACCTCTTTACATTTATTGAAAACCATAAGTCGATACCCATACTTCCAATTCCAACCCAACTCATATGGTTCACATTAGTTTTCCCACTTTCCATATTTGTAACTCTTTTCTCTGGCGTGTGTTATCATTATTACATTTATTTGATCAGTACACTGAATGTATCCAATCTCCCATGTCCACTGCTATCTCCTCCCCAATCTGGTCACCCTCCTCACTATACTTACTCTCTGATACTCCACTCCAGATTACTCTTCTACCAGGACACCCTCCTCTCCTTGCTCTGGTTCTGAGATCCTGCTTTGGGCCTCCTGTTCAAGCAGATGACTTCCTTAGACCACTTGGGCTGACTCTCTGGGTCACTCTCACAGGGACACCTTCTCACTCAGCTCAGGCTCTAGCTCCCCATGTTGGGCTATCTCCCAGATGGAGTCTCTGCTCTATTCTGTTCTGACATCTAACACTGGGCTTCCCTCTGTGAAAGCACCTGTCTTACCTTGCTCACCTTACCAATATGTCATATTGGACTGTCCCTAAACATGCTTGCTCCCCTCATCCTGTTAGAGTTCTGATACATTGTTCTAATCCATTGTGGCTGCCCCTTTCCCCAGGTCTCCATCATGTGGCACCTACTTGGCTCTACTCCACATAATGGCTTTAGGACTGAATCATTTGGGAAGCAAAGGGAAGGAGGAAGGGGTATGGACCTAATGTCATTCCTTTAAATTTTAGTTATTCTAAAGGGTATGACATAGTGTCTCATTATGTTTTTAGAGTGTGTATCTTTGATGAATAATGATGTAGTTCTTCTTTTATGTGCTTATTGGCCATTTGTACATCTTTTCTCAAGTGTCTAGTGGAGTTTTTTTTTCCCCTCTGCCTTACTGATTTGTAAAAATTCTTCATACATTTGGATTCAAGTCCTTTTTAAATGTATGTGTTGAAAATGCATTTAACCACTTTATGGCTTGTCTTTTTATTATCTTAATGGTGAAATTTTTACTTTTTATGAAGACCAACTTATGAGTTTTAATTTTATGGCTAGTGTTTTTGTGTTCCATCTGAAATATCTGCCTACTCCAAATTTATGAAGATCTTCTGTGTTTTCTTTTAAGAGCTTTAAAGTTCAGACTTTATGGTGAGGTCTCTGATCCATCTCAAATTAATTTTTGTTTATGCTGTGAGACCAAGGCCAAGGTTATTTTTTTCTATGCAGCTATCCAGTTGTACCAATACTTTTTGTTAAAAGATTTTCATTTTCTGATGAATGACGTTGGATCTCTTGTCAAAAATCAATTATTGTATACATGTGGATTTATTTCTGTATTCTCTGTACTGTTACTTCAATCTGTAGTCTACTAATACACCAGTACCCCATCATACTTGATTATTGTACCATTCTAATCAGGTACTGTAAGTCCTCCACTTCTTTTTTTTTTTTTTTAGATTTTATTTATTTATTTGACAGAGAGAGAGAGAGAGAGAGAGCACACAAGCAGATGGAGCGGCAGGTAGAGGGAGAGGGAGAAGCAGGTTCCCACTGAGCCAAGAACCCAACATAGAGCTCAATCCCAAGGCCCTGGAATCATGACCTGAGCTGAAGGCAAATGCTTAACTAATCAAACCACCCAGGCATCCCAAAAGTATTCCACTTTTGTTCTTCTTTTCAAGATGGTTTCTGCTAGATCCTTTGGTTTCCATACAAATTTTATAACAGCTTGATTAGCTATAAAAAATGCTGCCTGGGAATTTGATTAGGATGATATTAAATCTATAGGTCAAACTGGGGAAAGTCATCATCTTAGTATTGGGTTTTTATGAAATGAACATTGTATATTTCCACTTATTTAGGTCTTTCCTAAATTTTTTCACAATGCTTATCATTTGCAGTATACAGGCATACCACAGATATTGTGGGTTTTGTTCCCGACCACAACAGTAAAATGAATAAAACAATAGTCTAATGAAGTTTTTGGTTTCCCAGTGCATAGAAAAGTTACACTTACACAATAGTCTGTGAAATGTGCAACAACATTATATCTAAAAAACAGTGTACATACCTTTTTTTCAAAAGAGTTTATTTATTTATTTGACAGAGAGAGACACACACAGCGAGAGAGGGAACACAAGCAGGGAGAGTGGGAGAGGGAGAACCAGGCTTCCCATGGAGTAGGGAGCCCAATGCGGGGCTCGATCCCAGGACTCTGGGATCATGACCTGAGCCAAAGGCAGATCTTAACAGCTGAGTCACCCAGGCACCCCCAGTGTACATACCTAATTAAGTAAAAAATATTTTATTGCTAAAAAGTGCTAACCATCATCTGAGCTTTTAGCGAGTCATCATCTTTTTGCTGGTGGAGGATCTTGTTTGCTGCTGACAGATCTGGGTGGTGATTGCTGAAGCTTGGAGTGGCTGTGGCAGTATCTTAGAATAAGACAACAATGAAGCTTGCTGCATGGACGGACTCTTCCTTGCATGAACTATTTCTCTGTTGCATGCAATGCTGCTTGATAGCATTTCCCCACAGTCCTTCAAAAGTGGAGTCAGTCACCCTCTTTGCTCATCCATAGGAAGCCAGTCCTCGTCTGTTCAGGTTTTATCATGAGACTGTAGCAGTTCTGTCCCATCTTCAGGCTCCATTTCTAATTCCAGTTCTCTGCTGTTTCCACCACCTCTGCAGTTACGTCCTCTACTCCAGTCTTGAACCCTTCAAAGTCATCCACATGGACTGGAATCTGCTTCTTCTAAACTCCTGTTAATGTTGGCATTCCATGGTCCTCAATCCCAGGATGTGACCTTTCTGGGGTCTCCGTTCATGCCTCTGGATCTGTGAATGTTTATACATTCTCCATTAGGCTGGGCCTAACCTCTCATGTCTTTCATGACTGTGCAACCTCTCAAATCTGTTCAACTCTCAGCCTCCCAGAAACTTCCCTATGGGATCTCCTGGAGTCTTGCCCTGCTCATGTACATCTTAACAGTGGGCCAAGTACCCAAGGGAAGTTTTCATGCAATTTTACAGGATTCCTTCTCTGTAGCTGCCTTCTCTTAAGGCACCTTGCTTTCCAAACCCAGCTGTGATAGCAGGTGCCTGCTCTGAGCTCTGTTTCCTCTACCCAGAGACATTGCTGCCCTCTGCTTGGGCGCCATAGCCCTGTGATGAATGCAAGGCTGACCTCATGTGCTTCCCTTTTTTGAAGGGTGATAAGCCTGCCTTGATCTGTTCAATGCCTGCGATTGTTGTGTGTTGAAATGCCTATATTTGTCTAGTTTTATTGTTGTTTACATCAGGAAGGTAGGTCCAATGTGAGGCACTCAATCTTAACTACAGCTGGAAGTCAAGAGTTTCATATTTTAAGAGGAATTAATTTAAAGAACCATTATGTTTTTCTCATCTCTAGCTGTAGCAAGGGTAAACTTAAAGAGCCACTTACCAAATACTCTTGGTCAAATTCAAATCCCAAATGGAAAGCCCTATATTTTTATAGGGCTCCATCCTTTCTTTTCACACCTTCCATAAAACAGTGACGAGCTTAATAAAATATATTCATTCCAATCTTTGCTAAATTTCCTAGTCATATAATTGGAGAAACCTAAAACATTTACATATTGATTTTTATAGACCATTAGAGGCAAAAGTTAGATTTCTTTGGCCAAAGATAAAACATGGGAGTACAAGTGCTCAGACTCTTCCTTCAGTCGTTAAAGGAGAGTGAAAAAGATGAGTTTTGTCATCTCATTCCTTCTTTTTTAAAATTTCTTTTTATTTTATTTTATTTTATTTATTTATTTTTTAAAGATTTTATTTATTTATTTGACAGACAGAGATCACAAGTAGGCAGAGAAGCAGGCAGAGAGAGAGGGGAAACAGGCTCCCCGTGGAGCAGAGAGCCCGATGCTGGGCTTGATCCCAGAACCCTGGGATCGTGACCTGAGCCGAAGGCAGAGGCTTTAACCCACTGAGCCACCCAGGCGCCCCAATTTCTTTTTATTTTTAAAAAAGATTTATTTATTTTAGAGACACAGAGAGAGCACATGAGCCGGGGGAGGGGTGGAAGGAGAGGGAGAGAGAGATCTCAAGCAGATGCCCTGCTGAACGTGGGAGTTGGGGCTTGATCCCATGACCCCAAGATCATGACCTGAGCCGAAATCACGAGTCTCACACGTAGCTGACTAAGCCACCCAGGCAACCCTCATTCCTTCTTTTAAAAATCTAAAAAAATAGCAGTGCTCAAATAAGGGGGGTTTCATCAGGGAGTCAGCATGAAGATTCCCTCCCTCTTCCCTGCCCTCCCAGCTTACACTTATGCACACATGTTCTCTCTTTCTCTAAAATAAATAAATAAATCTTTTTTTTATCTAAAAAATAAAAATAAAAAAAAACTAAAAATTTTTCCAGTTGTATTGAGATATAATTAACATATAACATTGTATTAGTTTTAGTAACATGATGACTTGATATATGTACATATTGCCAGATGACTACCACAGTAAGTTTAGTTACCAGTTAGTCACCACAAATAGTTATAGTCTATGTGTGTGTGTGTGTGTGTGTGTGTGTGTGTGTATGATGAGAACTTTCAAGATTGACTCTTTTAGCAACTTTTAAATATAGAGTACAGTAGTAACTATAGTCACCATGGTGTATATTAAATCCCCAGAACTTATTTATCTTATAACTGGAAGTTTGTACCATATGACCTTCACACATTTTGTCCAGACCCTACCCCCCACCTCTGACAACCTTGGTACCTACGAGTTTGATTTTTTTAAGATTCCACATATGAGCGAGATCATACTGTATTTTTTTTTCTGTCTGACTTATTTAGCATAAATTAGCGTATCCTCAAGTTCTGTCCATGTTGTTGCAAATGGCAGAATTTCCTACTTTTTAAATGATTGAGTCAGAGATAGATGAACAGATAGCTCGATCTCACATTTTTCTCTATCCATTTATCCACTGACATATACTTAGGTTATTTCCATGCCTTGGCTCTCATAAATAATGCTACAATGAACATGGGGGTACAGGTATCTTTTCTAGGTAGTGATTCCATTTCATTCAGACATATTCCAGAAGTGGAAAGGCTCCTTTTTAAACTTTTTGAGGAAACTCCATATTGTTTTTCATAGTGGCTGCAGCAATTTACATTTCCAACAGTGCACAAGGGTTCCCTTTCCTCCAGATCCTCACCAACACTTGTTATCTCTTATCTTTATGAGGTGGCCGTTCTAACAGGCGTGGGGTGATATTTCCTTGTTATTTGGATTTGTATTTTTGTAACGATTAGTGATGTTGAGTATCATTTCATGTACCTATTGGCCTTTTGTATGTCCTCTTTGGAAAATGTCTATTCAGATCCCCTATTTTGTTTGTTTTTGTTTTAAAGATTTTATTTTTAAACAATCTCTGCACCCAACATGGGGCTTGAACCTCCAACCCTGAGATCAAGAGTCACATGTTCCACCAACTAAGCCCCCGAGGCATCCCACTCTGCCCATTTTTTCCTTGGATTGATATTGAGTTGAATGTGTTCTTTATATATTTTGGATATTATCCCCTTCTTAGATATATGATTTACAAATATTTTCTCCCATTTTGTAGGCACCTTTCATTTTGATGATGGTTTCCTCTGCTACACAGAAGCTTTTTAGTTTGATATAGTCCCACTTGTTTATGTTTGCTATCGTTGGCTTTGCTTTTGGTGTCACATCCAAAAAATCATCGCCAAGACCAATGTCAAGGAGTTTATGCCCTGTGTTTTCTTCTAGGATTTTTATACTTTCAGGTCTTTGAGCTTTATCAACTCATTCCTTCTTCCTTTTTGATGAATGCAAAACCCAAAGGAACAAAAGTTGTGTACCCTCTCTAAAACTGGCATAGACACGAAATTAGAGTTAGTGAGCTCTGTAATTCCCATCTTTCTTACAAATTGCCTGTAAGACAATTCAATCCTGGGTAGGAACCTAAAATAAAAGACAAGACAATTCTGGGGTAGAAGTCTAAAATAAAATTTTTATAGTAGGAAAGCTTCTGTGTTATGGTCATAGAAACAAGGATTTATTTTTGTTTCTCTCATGTTGGAAAGAACAAAGAAGATACTTAGCAATCCCTGTTTCCCCTATACCCTATTGCTATTTACCTGACATTGAAAATTAAAGTTATTTAAATGTGTCAAAGGGACTTTTAAAAAATAGGGTGCCCACTATGTTCAAACATTTAATTAGTCATTAAATGTATATTGTGGTAACAAAAACATATTAAACATTATTCCTATCTTCAAGGACTTACTGTGGGAGGGGTAAAAAAACAGCACTGGAAACACTGGCCCCTGTTGCCCTTTATAGTGTTATGGAAGTTCAAGGAGAGAAAAGATCTTGTTTGTTTGGGTGGATCATAAAATGTTTCATGAAAGCAGTGGCATCAAATCTGGTCTTAAATTTTGGGTAGAATTTTGGCTGGTGGGGAAAAAAAGGAACATGTAAGCTGGGATAAACATATTGTCAAAGATAGAAAAGAAAGGAAGGCAGAAGGTTCAAAATTCTGGAAATTAGAGATAGTATTGGGAAGGTAGTGTGGTGTGTGCTTGCTGGGAGTTTACATGCCAGGCTGGGAGGTGTAGGCTACCAGGAACTGGGAGGCTGTTACTGGTCACAGGAGCACGATGACTGGAGCTCAGAAACATTCATCTGCCCACAAGAGGATATCAGGATATCTAGGCAGGTGCTGGTTCACAGAAGAGTTTCCAACTACTTGAGTAGAAAGTCTTGCAAACTGTAGTGAATTTGCATAAAATTAAATATATGTAATGTAAATGACACCCCTATATTCTGAATATGAGTCCTCTCTACATTACCATTTTTTAAAAGATTTTATTTATTTATTTGAGAGGGAGAGTGAGCGAGCATGAGCAGGGAGAGGGCCATAGGGAGGAGGACAAGCAGACTCCCTTGGTGTGGAGCCTGACCCTGAGATCATGACCTGAGCCACTCAGGCGCCCCTACATTACCATTTTTAAAATAGTCTATAAATAAATAAATAAATGAATAAATAAATGACAAATACCCATGTTCATTGCATCATTACTTACATTAGCCAAGGCATGGAAACAACTTAAGTGGCCGTCAACGGTGAATGGATAAAGAAAATGTGTTATCTCTAGATAGATAGATAGATTAAATGATTATCTGGCAAAAGTAAAAACTGGTGATCCTATGTTGTCCTTAAAAAAAATTTTTTTTTTTGAAATGTTATTGGTGAAAAAACCAGAAGCCTGAGAATTACTGTCACTTTGGGTCAATGTGGACATGAGGGAGATTGGAGCACTCTTAGAGCAGAGAAAGGGCTGAAAGGAGCAGCAATATTTGGGAAATAAAACTTAGAAGACGAGGCAACTGTTTGGCTATGGGAGTCAACAGAGGACAATTCCAAGGGTGCCGCTGATAAAAACGGGAGGGTGGGGAACACAAGGGTATCTTGTGGAGGCAGAACAGGCAGTGTCTGACAGGGAAGATTAGTTGGGGGAATGTTGTGTGGATGTTTCTGAGGAGAGCTGTTTGGAACTGTCCCATGGGCAATGGGAATGTCAGTCTGGAGCTCCGGAGGGAGGCTCCTTTATTGATGAGACAATAGACGTTTATTTTACACGTACTATGAGCCAAGCCCTAAATGTGGGGGAAAAGAGAAATATTTGCATGTCATTTATATAGACTCTCTGAAAAGTATCTTTTCTTCATTAAGTCCTTGTTACTTAAACATTATTCCTTTATGTTTGTTTTACGGTGCTTCTGAGGACCTATAATTCAAGGATATACTGCAAATAGAATAATAAATATTAGAAATTTACAATTCACCTATCTACAAAATCCTAAATGGATAGAAAACTAAGACTGAAAACCAACTTTATTAGTGAATGAGTTGTCAGAGGCTGAGGTAATAAATAGATCAAAAAGGTAATGAGGCAGCACCATGGAAGTTTCCATCCTGGTCACAGTTTTATCTCTAGATTAGCAAGTGAATAGCCTGGTAGCCAGGTTCTCCTTAGAGACCCGTGCTGAGACAGGTTCCACCTTCTGAGAACAGCACTTGGTTTCTAAGATCCTCTGTCGCCCTCAGCTCAGTGGGCCAATGCATTGGAGATTTAAGGCCTCAGAGGGGCAAAGGTCTCTTCTAGGAACTTCACACTCAGTCATATGGCCAGATCTAACTACAAGGGCAGCTGGAAAGCACAGTCCAGCTTTGTGTCTAGGAAGAAGAGGAAATAGATTTTGTTCAATAATTAGTAGTCTGCCACGATTTGCATTAAATCACCTGAGTAAAAGTTAATTTAAATAACTAAAACAGGGGGGCCTGGGTGGCTCAGTCAGTTAATCGCCTGCCTTCAGCTCAGGTCATGATCCTGGGGTCCTGGGATCAAGACCCATGTGGAGCTCCCTCCTCAGCGGGGAGTCTGTTTTTCCCTCTACCCCTCTCCCTGCTCATGCTTTCTCTCTCTAAAATAAGTATATAAATAAATAAATAACAAAACAAAACAAAACAAAACCCCAGTTGGTCATGGAGAGCCTGCCTGTTGTGTGTGAATGAACAGAATATTTAGCACTGCATCTCTGGAGAGAAAGGATTGCCATTCGTAGGGAACTTCTATTCATGTAACAGTTAAGTTATGCTTTAGTAGTTATAAAAATCAAACGTGAAAACAGTTGAATCCCTGTAACATTGTTCAGAGTCCTCGCGAGGCTATCATTTGCTTTTTCTAGCTGAAAAGCAATCTAAGTGACCTGAGATGATGGGGGGACAAGAAGCAAGAGGACAGTACCCCAGGATTAATATGTTTTCTATAAGCAGATCCTTTACGACCTTCCTCTCTGTTCCCAGGAATATGGGCCTCTTTGATGTGTTTGTGGTTTTGACATTTCTTTCAACATCAGCATTTTTTCTCCAAAATTGTCCTTAAAGTGACTGCATCCTTTTATGATCCCTTACTTAGCCTGTGACCACTTGCCTACTCCCAATAAATTTTTACAACAAATCTCATCCACTTCAGCTTCGTCCTGCACTTGAGCCTGATCGTGTGCTCAGAGTGGCAGATGGAAACCCATCAGCAGTAATAAATACATCACTACTCAAGATCTTTTATCGCTTGATAGCCAGAGATCTGGATTTTATTCATGAAATTTAAGATTATTTGATAATATAGATTGTTCCTCTTTTTAGCATATTCCTCGGGACTAATTGCTTGTGACTTAAAATCAAATCTCTCTACTGGAGATCCTTCTTCTCGAAGTCTTAAAGCTATGATTTCTGTTTTGTTAAGTATTTCATTGACATGAACAATAATATATTGTTTATTATGGCCTAGGATTTGGAGAGGGAAGCATTTGAAAGGAAATTAAGGATTTCAGATATTAGCCCTGTTTTAGGTTGATCCTAGGTAGATGATGCGGTCTTGTCTGATTGGGCTGCTAGGACAAAATACCCGATTGAGTGGTTTAAAAACAAAACAAGACGTTTATTTTTCAGAGTTCTGGAGCTAAAAGTCTGAGATCAGGTGCCCCCCTCTTCTGCGTTGGATAGTTTTGCTCTATCCTCACATGGTAGAAGAACGAGGTAGCTCTGCGGGTCCTCTTTAATAAAGCCACAAATCTCCATCCTGAAGGTCCAGCCTTGTGACCTAGTCATCTCTATTAGGAGGCCCCTCCTCCTAATACCATCACCTTGGGGGTTAAGATTTCAACCTGTGAATTTGGGGTGGGGTGGGGAGTGTGTGGAGGGGGGTGGAGAGGTGGGCGGGAGAGTTGCAAACATTCAGACCATAGGGAGTCTTTTCCTGGTAAGTAGTAGGGAGCCAGAGTGAGGCTAAGACAGGGGTAATTTGGATTATTAGGAAACCTTCACAGTATTGTTAATAATCAGAACATTTCAGTGGATTTTACTTTTGGTCCCTTCACATCAGAATACTCTTTAGGCAGAGTCCTGAAATAGATAGGAGGCAGGGTCACACATCTCATTGCAAAAACTAAAGAGGGTAGATAATCTTTTTCCCTGACAGCTGGGACATCTGCAGATGTTCCTGCCAAGGGCTTTGAACCTTGAAGGAATGACACAAAAATGGAAGCCCCTGAGAGATCACTTGCAGCAATGGAGGGGTGCAGTGCACAGTTTAGAGATGACTTCTGGGGGGGGAGGGGGTCCTCTGGGGACTGTAAAAGGAACACTGCCCAGCTTCCCCTGTTTCCTGCTCTTTTCCAGGACCTTATTCCTCTTAGATTCTGTGATAGCCTTATATGAAATTGCTTTCTGCTTGCACTGGTCAGGGAAGATTTCTGTTGTCTGCAACTAAGAATTCCAGCTAGCACAAACATCCCCCAAATCTTCTATACTTATATTTCCATTAAAGATAACTTTATCTTATTGCAAAATCTGCTATACTTATATTTCCATTAAAGATAACTTTATCTTATTGCAAAATTAGCAACTGAAAAACTTAGAAAATATAAACAAAAAAACACTGTAACCCTATCACCCACAGAGCAACTTTGTAAAAATTTTTTGAAACACTTTCTGGTGCAAGGATGCCTGGGTGGCTCAGTTGGTTAAGCATCTGCCTTCCACTCAGGTCATGATCCCAGGGTCCTAGGATGGAGTCCCCCTGCTTGTGCTCTCTCTTTCTGACAAATAAATAAATAAATAAATAAAATCTTAAAAACAAAAACAAAAACAAAAACATTTTCTGGTGCAGTCTCCCCAACTTTTTCCTGAGCACATGAACAGATTCTTTCTTTAGCTACTATAAGAAATGCTATGACACTGCAATCAACATGCTTGTCATTTGCCTGCTATTCAGCCTCACCTGTAGCATCGCATCTCCGTATGAACATAAACACAAACATGATGAGTTGGTCCAGCTCATATTTGTCACACTTACTCAAGTTTCCTTTGAGTAAATATACGTAGAAGTGAAGGCATACAAAATGATTTCAGGTATATCCTTGGGACAGAACTAATTCAGCAGAGGAAAGCCAGTGTTCCTCTCCTGAATAAAAGTCCTCAAACACCTAACATGGCCCCCTTTGTTTGGTCATGTGCAAACCAAGGCATCATTTTTATATTCAAGTTGCTAGGATTCAGGATTTCCAGGGAAAATTTGGGATATAGGTAAACTCTCCTGAGGACCACAATTTCAACTAGAAATTCACTTAAAAATTACTCATTTCTCAGAATGCATGAAATTGATCTCTAATTCAGAAGAGTTGTAGGATTTGTATTTTAAAATCATTACTTATATATACAAATAACTGCTGCCACAAAGTACATAATCAAAGAGGACAGTATTGCTTTAAATGTATGCTTTAAATTAGAAATACTACTTGCAAATAGTAAATATATGAAAAGTTCTTAGAAAGTCTGTTCTCTACCTCTTTTGTCTTAATAGACTTCAGTACCTTTTTCTTCAGCGGCAAACTTCAACTACAGGTAGATTAAAAAAGTGAGTAGGTTCTAAATTAATTGTATTTCTGTTTTTTTCAGCCTAGCTTGCCTTTAGCCAGTCTTGTTCTAATGGCTCCTCATTCCATTATTTGCCTTTAAGGCATCTGTTTTTTTCCTTTTATAGTTGTATTTTAATTCTAGAAATACGAGCTTCTAGCTCAAGTTTTTTTCTTGGAGAATGAATGGTAATCAAACTTTCTCTACCCCCAAATTATCTTTAATAAGTATGTTTAAGAATCGGATTCAAAAAATTTCCAGTGATTTCCACACTAGTGTGCAGGTGATAGCTGTCGGTTTTGGGGTTTTCCCCCCTTTTCAAAATAAACTATCTTTAGCTGGTTTTAAGATTTTTACTATTAGTTTTAAAAATCACATAAAATGACTGCTTTCATCTAACAGTGCTTTTTCTCCATGTACAACCCACTGAAAAGGTAACTTCAATAATTAAAAAAAAAAAAATAAAACCACTCAATGCTTTATTAAGCAAACAAATTAATAGTTAACTTTTTAGATCCTGGACCTCAACATTCCTTTGCTATTCACATCAAAATGCAGTAGTCTTCACATTTGTTACCATGGATTTCAAAAGAATAATCTACATTTCTAAAGCTATTTATATAGAAAGACAAAGGAGAACATAATTAAGCTGGAGTCTTTCCATTACATTGTCTTTTGGGGTCCAGGCAGCAGAACCATGATGTAGGTGAAAAAGTACTGTGGCCAGGTTCCAATGTATGTGATTCAAGCTGAAGAACAAAAAGTTGAACTGTGAATACATTAGCTCAACTCGGAAAGGGAATGCTAACTAGAGGGTCTCCGTCTTTGGAGACCGAACGAGGGCAAAGAGCTAAAATGGTAGCAGTATCACTGTGGGTTGTTTATAAACAGTACTTTGCAACACATATCAGGAAGCTAAGACACCCATTGCTCATACCTTTTAGAGAACAAAATAGGATACTCATTTGTTTGGAATGGTTCTTGAAGGAAAATATTCTGGAAGGCAGGAAGAGAGCTTTCCTTACTTGAAGGCCATCTTTCTCCCTAAGGGCTCAAGCCTTTGAATTTTATCTCATTTATTCCTCTCAGTGTGAATCCAATCCAGCTCTAGAAGTTAGACTGCAAATACTAAGTTAACTCCCATTGTCAAATGGGCTTTTCTTACTCTATCTTCTGATACTCAGAACCATTCAGAGCATTTATTTCTACTATAATATGCAATGAAATGTAATTTAAGAAACAACTCTGCAAAATAAGAAATATAAGAACAGTTGGGCTTTTTTTTTTTTTAAACATTTGGTCAAGTAGCATGGGGCAAAGCTTTAGCAGAGTTAAATTCCCACTTCCTTTTGATAAGAAAAAGTCAAAATCAATAAACACTTCTTAGAAATAAACTACAAACAACTCTATTTGTAGAAGTAGGAGGAAATCTCTTTTAAAGCACTTTGGAAGATGAAAAGTTAAGTATTCAATTGATTATATATACTTTTTGGATATTTCAACTTCTGTAAGATTGGAATCTAGTGAAGCCTTCTTTCAGCTTTCTAACACCAATACAAAATCTGTCATCAAAATGTCTAAAAGATGCTTCTACAAACACTGTTTAGTGTTTTGGACTGGGTGATCAAGCCATAATTTTTCAGTTCCAGCTTGAATTTGTTTTTGTACACTCTCTTTAATGGGGATTTGGGCTTCCAAGTCATCTTCTTCAATCTGCATTAGGTTAGCTACTTGCTTCTGTTTAGCAGAGCTGGATCAGGAGCATCTCTGCATTTGACTGGCTGGCTTTTAAAGGATTACTCCTTTGGATAGCCACTGTTCTATATCACCTTGCTAGCACTGTGGACTTAATTGTGGTTAAAAATTCAAATTGAGGATGAGTATTTACCATCAAAGACAATGTAAACTTCAGTACTCCTATGTTACATAGCTTCTACACATCATATCGACTTAATGTGTGTGTGTGTGATGAAGAGCTCTGTTTCAGAACAACCTTAAATGCTATATCCAGAAATAGCAACTGACTCTGGCAAAGAGAGGTAATTTGGGGTCCCTGTATGTTCTTTAACAAAGCCAATACAATTTAAAAATAAATGAATTCCAACTACAAAAAATTGAGTTCAGTAAGATTAACAAAACTGAGGGAGACAAATGTCAGCTAAGTCAACAAGTCGAATACATTATACTATTTATATCCAGATGAAATAAAACAATGACTTTCCATTTTTATTTTGTATTTCCCAGTTACTCAGAGTAAACATGATCACATTTCAAATTCCACTGATCATTTTATCTGAAACAAAAATTTACGGAATAAAATGCTTAGCTGTAGGATTTTACGTTTACAACCCATCAGGTTACAATATTAAAGTTACTACAGTTTCTTCCCCAGTGTGAGCATTCTGTATGTGCGTTTTGTTTACATTCTGTCACTTTCTATTTCCTCCTAAACTTTAGCTCAAGAAAGAAACTGTATTGGTGTTATGTAACAATACTTCAGATTTGCAACATACATACTGTTTTATCTCTCCCTTGAACCCATGTGCCTGAAAAATAAACACAATGTATCCCCCCACCAAAACCACCAGGAAGTGTGTAAGGGAGAGTGTAGACCTGTAAAACTATAAGCACTGAAAAACAGTTGTGTGGAAGGGTAAAGATTTATCTGTCCTTGTTGACAACAATCCCCACGATTTATTAACAGCCACAGGCAGCGAGCTAAATGAATGACAAGGTCCAAGGCTTGGCCATAAGAAGTGGGTAACCCAGTGGGAGTGAAGGCTTTTAGGTCTTACAACTAATGTGATGAAAACAAAAAACCCAAAACCCAAAGCAAGCAAACCATAAAACCTGGAGAAAGTGCTCCAAATAGAGCCTCTTTGGCAACCCAAATTGAATCAAAATGATTCAGGTGGACGATTAGAATAAACTGTGCGCCGTTTTCTCTCACTAGGTCTACAAAGCCCATAAATTATGTTTGGTCCAGAAAACCAGGAGTTATTAGCACCTTCCGTTTTCACTTTTTAATATTTAATATATTCAGCAACAACCCTTAATCCATGGTCTTCATTCATTTATTGACTGAACAAGATCCTGGGTGCCTCCTGGTGATCGCTCCTTCCAGGCTGACCTGATATGACAGCAAACTGAAATGCCCCTCCGTGGAGAGGGTCAAGAACCGCGAGGAAAGTCATCCAAAGGTGGACGCATCTTGCTTTCATTTACTTGTTTATTACGGGGGCGGCGATGGCCGCGGCTGGACGAGGACAAGGCAAAGGGGCGCTCGGGCAGTGAGCCGCAGCCCCGGGGTGGGTACCCACAGAAGTAGAGGGCAGCAGCCACGCTCTACCAGCTCCGCCCGCCGGACCCAGAAAATGACCAGCCCCTCCCCCCACTGCACCCTTGACCCCTCCCCCTCTTTCCAGGCCTTTCATCCGCCCGGTCGCCCGCCGGGCAGCCCCGCGGCCCCCGGACCTCGCGCCGTCCGCCTCTTTAGCCAACCCGGTCCAGCGACGCGGGCAGGCCCAGGGCGGCTCCACGAAACCCTCCGTCGGGCGAGGACCCCCGACCCCGACCCCTCCGGTCGCGCCCCTCCCCCTCGAGTAACGCACCTGCGGCCCCGCCCCCGGCCAAACGCTGAGGCGGCGGCGGGCTGGCGAGGCCGACCGGCTCGGCCCTCCAGGCGCAGTCACCTTCCCTTCCCCCGCCATTCTGCCCACCCCCCTAGCTCAGCCACCAAGCAGCCGCCGCGCTCCTCAGCCGCCCCGAAATCTAAAGGGGTCCGTCTCCGGCACCACAACCAAATGGCTGAGCCTCCCTGGCCGGCTGCGCAGCCCGCCCATTGGTCCCTTCCCCCCCCGCCGCCGCCACCATTGGCTGTTGCCCGGAGACTCTCGGCAGCGATTGGCTTCAGCTGTTGCCGCTCATCCGCCGGACCGCAGGTCCCGCCTCCTCCGTGATCAGGTTAGTGTGCGCCGCGGGTGCTGGGGGCTCGAGAACCGAGCGGAGCTGGTTGAGCCTTCAAAGTCCTAAAACGCGCGGCCGTGGGTTCGGGGTTTATTGATTGAATTCCGCCGGCGCGGGAGCCTCTGCAGAGAGAGAGCGCGAGAGATGGACATGGACAAACGGATTCATTTAGAGCTGCGGAACAGGACGCCCTCTGATGTGAGCATTTGCCAAAAATATCTCTGTCGGTCCATTCTCCTACTTTGTGTGTGTGTGCGTTGGGGGGAGGCACTTTTTTTTTGACGGGGGGCGCCCGGGAGGTGTGGGTTTGGGGGTCGGACTGCAAATGAATTGCAAGGTTGGGGGGTTGCAATGCCATCCGAGCATGTTCCGGCTGCCGTCGCCGCTGCCCTTGGTGTGTGACTACCTGTGCGTGTGCTCCCGCGTGTGCGAGTGTGGGTGCGAGAGTGTGCGTGCGAGTGTGCACCCACCGGGGGCCAGCGGGCGCACGCGTTTGGGTCGGAGAGAATGAGGCAAAATAACCATCTGAGCTCGCTGCTCCCTTGACTCCGTCTGGGGGGAAGATTAACGAGGGAGGAGGAGGGGGGCTGCCTCCTGGATTTAACAACAAAAAAAAGGGGGTTTTATGTTTTATAAATGAATCCCCCCTTCCGCCCCCCTCCGGCGCCTCCCCCCTCCCTTTCTCTCTCTCTCGCTCGCTCGCTCGCTCGCACACACAATAAGTTTTGGGCTTCGCGAGTCCGGTTTAGTTTCTGATAAATGTGGGCCGAGGCCCCCGGGGAGAGCGCGTGGGGAGGGGGCTGCAGTGGAGTTGGGAATGGCTCGAGTTTAAAGTGCGTCTTCATTTCTTTGCAGTGATGAGGCGAGAGACGGGGGAGCCATATTTGTAACTTTGTAGTGTTCGTGAACGCGCCCTTTCTCTCCCTCCCTCCCTTTCTCTGCCTCCCTTCCTCTCCTCCTCTTTCTCCCTCACTCTTTCCACCCCACCTTCGGGCCAGATGCTGATGTTTCTTCCTTTCCTTGCGAAGGGAGGATAAATTGGAAGGGGGGAGGGATTTTCGAACGTGCAAAGGCACAGATAATCCCCGCGCCTCCCCACCTCGAGCGATCGCTATTGCAAGTTACCCAAAGGCTACGTCCCGGTCCCCCCTCACCCCTGCTCCTTCCGGCCTCGCTGAGATGCCAGCCTTTGAGCCCTTACGCCCCCCCCCGCCCCGGCCAGTCTTTCTCCAGGGTGGGCTCCTCGGCAGCCATTCGGCGCCTGGTTCATACATGGGCACGGGAAACTTTGTCAGGACGCGAGCTGCCCAGACCTGGTGCCCATGGTGGGTATTGGCTGGGTCCAGATTTATGCGGGCATAGGAAACACGCAGCTCTGGGATGGGAGTTTGCCTTCTGGACGCCGTTATTGATTGGGCAGCGGCGGGAGTACGGCCGGAGGAAACTTACACGGATGGGAACTGGGAGGCTCGGGCGAAAGCCCACCCCCAAGGAGGGGGAAGGTGAGGGTGGGTTACTCGAACGCTCGTTTGTATTTCTGTCTCCCTCTCGCTTTCAAACAGTGTTTTATGCGAGTTGGCGGCTCTGGGGCGGAGACCCTGGCCGGCTTCTCTCCCGGCCCCTCCGGAGACCAGGGCGGCGCGGGCAGGAGCACCTCTCCTCCAGCCTCGGTGGCCAGGGTTCCAGAGTTGGGAGTTTGGGGAGCGCTGTGCGCTGACCTGTCGCCCCTTCAGCCCGTTAAAAACCGAATCCCTGGCGAAGGCAGGCCTTGCTTCCTCTTTTCTCTAGTTCCTCCCCCAAACCTGAGTGAGACTTTTGAAAACAAGATCCTTTTTGTGGTCCCCCCCATCATAACGCAGCTGTGGACTGTAGACGTGCAGTGCCTTATGGCGCGCAGGGCGGGGAGGGGGTGGTGGAGCGAGGGGAGGGGGTGCCCGCCGAGAAGGCAGGAGTTTCCGCGAACAATTTGCCGGCGGTCTGCCTTTCTCTGGCCGGTTTCATCCCGGCTTAGACCCCGAGCCAGAGGATTTGGGGGCTGGGTGTGGTGATGGGGGAGGGGGCCGGAGCCGCGGTCTTCCCGCGTACTTTCCGGAAGCCCCCCGTGCGGAGGGGGAAGGGCGCACAGTAGGGGGCCGGGGTCGTGGCGGGTGGGTGTGGAGGCGCGGTTCGCACCGCCAACCCCAGCCACCCGGCTGGCCAACTGGGAGCGAGATCGAAAGCGGGTCGAACCGGCTCTTTAAACTTCCCCGAGTGTGTGCTGGGGGAGGGGAGCGCGCCGCGCCGAACTGGGAGCGATTTCTCACGCTTCGCCCCCTCGCCTCCGAGTCTCCCAGCCCACTCGCCTGCCCCCTGCCTCGAGGCGGGGTGGGGCGCGGGAGGGGATGGAGGGGGCACTTTCGGCACCTTTGGGGAGGAGGGGGGGAGAGAGAAAGCTAGCTAATGAGGGACAAAAGGGGTGGGGGAGGAGGAACTATTTTTTTTAACCGTTCTTAAGACAAATAGCTCTCGGAGAGCGCCCCCTGCGCCCCTCCCCGCTGCGCTCTCCCCCCCACCCGGGGCCCCCTCACACCCACCTTCGGAGCCTCTCCCAACTCGGATCCGGGGGCTGGTGGCCACGCCGCGACGCCGAAATAGGACGAGCAGCCATGTTTCCCGGGTCTCGCGCGGCCCGCCCCGCCCCTCCCCCATGGCGCGGCCGGCGCCGAGCGTGGGGCTGCAAGTGCGGGCGCTGGGCTCCATGCGGCGCTGGGAAGGCGCTGGGCGCGGGCCGGCGGGCGGGCGGGCTGGCGCCGGGGTGGCCGGGCCTCGCGCGCGCGGGCCGGGCACGGGCGCGCCTGGCCGACCGCGGGCGGGCCTCCTGGCTTCCTCAGCTGCGTCGGAGCTCGAGATGTTTTGTTATTATTATTTTCATGAAGGCCAGGCCCGCCGGAGGACGAGCCCGAAGGGCGCCGAGGCGTTATTGGGGGGCAGGGGCGGCCGCCGGGGCCCTGCTCGCCTGTGGCACGACTGCCGGGCGCCGGGCTGCCATTTTGTCACCGTGGCTGTTGTCGCTGGGGGTGGGGGGGTGCAGAGTCTTGCGCCATCGCCCCGACGGCCCCGGACGTGGAGGCAGCAGGGGAAGCCGGCTCCGGGGACCCCCGGTTGTGCTCTGGGCCCCGAGGGGGTCTCCCTCCCTGCGACAACGGCCTGAGGCTCTGCTGGAGCGTCGCGGCGGCGGTCGCCCTGGGAGGGCGACGATCCTCCCCGCAAGTGCCCCCCCCACCCCCCTTCGCGCTCCCTGTCTCTCCCGCCCCTCTGCTCGCCAGTGTTTCGCCCTTCCTCCCGCTGGCGTTTTAGACGTAGTTAAATGTGGCCCTAAAGACGTACAGGTCGCCCCGGTCTTTGCTCCTTCGGAGAAACTGATAGGAGGGTTGGGGGAGAAATTAAACATGAGGTTTCTTTTTCGGGAGGGGGGCGCGCGCGCGACTCTAGCGGCCCCAACTGGAGCCAAGGACAGCAGCCGCTTACCCGGGAGGGACGAGTTGTCGGTGTGTTGGGGGAAACGCCCTCCGGGGCTGGGCTCTCCGGGAAGGTAGGTCGCGCTCCGGGTTTCAGGTGGGTGTTGCAGCGCCCTGCAGCTAGGGGAGCCCCCCCCCCCAATATTCCTCTGCCCCTCCCCCTTTTATTTTTTGCTTTGGGGAAGGCAGTTTATGGTAATGAACGTAACCGTAAACCGAAAAGAGAAGGGAATAAGGAATAAGGTTTGCTTTTTAAAAAAGTAAGTGATGTCTTTCTGCCGACCGCCTTTCTGCGTCACTTCTCTGGCTTCTCTCCGGGACTTTTTAAAGAGCCGATGTCAGTGCTGGTTAAACACCTCACTGGTTAAAGTCTGGTGTATGCACGAGACTGGCTTTGATGGCAGTGCCCAGCAAAGGCTGCCCAGGAAGCCAGGTTTTAACTTTGACCTTTGGAATATGTCGTATGATGTTTTCCAGACTGACTTACTGCCTAATTGGATTCATGTAGCCTGATATTAACTCCAGTTTATGCAAACCAACCAAGGATCACCAGGCAGAAAACTGAGCTCCAGCTCAGTGTGGTCATGGTCGGTTGTTTTGTTAATGGATTGCTGCTGGTGGTAGTTTTGAGTCTGGGGGCTCCATGGCGAAGCTGGGTTTTGGTGCTCCCATGGACCTGAGTTAGAATTCTGACTATTACAAAGAGGTAGGATAAGTTAACCTCCTCCTTTGTACTTTAGTTCCTCACCTGTAAAAGGGGAATGGTGATCCGGTTTAATGAGTAAGGATCTGGCCGTGGGGTACTCAGTATGTGATAGCTACTGGAGAGAGAACTCGGATGCCATAAGGCACAACTTTGAGCTTCTCTCTGGCTCTGGACAACAACAACAGTAATAATAGTGAATGCTCACACAGCTCCACGCTGTGCTTGGCAGAGTTCTAAGTGGATTAGACAGATCTATTAATCTAGTCCACACACCAGCACTGTGAGTTAGGTAATATTATTCTTTCTCACATTATACATAGGGAAACTGAGGCATAGAGAACTTATTAGAACTCTTAGTCTCTGTTCTCTCTCCTGTGAAACACCTTTTTTGGTCAGACATTGAGAGGAAGAGCTTTTTCTTCTCTGCCTTTAGAACAGTGCCCCCATAAGAGAGATTGAGTTTCCTGTCATTGAAGGTGCCAACATGAACCCGGGATGGCCTCCCAGTTGAAGATCCTGAGATGGATGGTCAGGACCAGGGGCTCTGATACAGGGGAAGGTGTATACTTTTTGAGTTTGGTTTAGAACATCACATCTGTTTACGCTGAAATAAGTCTGTCCTTTTAGGTGTTGGGGGGATACATTTTGGGTGAGGAGAAGACTCTTCGGCAGTGGTTTGTGTGGGATTTTGCATGTAATGCGTTTTCCATTTTTGTATGTTATCGTCTACAGCTAGAAAACTGAAGAGAATTGGCATGGCCTCTGTACCTAAGATGTAGTATACTAATAACAGCTCATGGATCATCTCCCTTAATTCTCCTTAACAACTCATTAGGGATTGGCAGAGCCAGCTGACATCCTCCATGCTGTGAGGGGGTGGTCACAGTAGACTGCAGAGTTGAGTTCTCATCCCACCATTAAGCTAGGGGCCCCTTTCGTTGGACAGTAGGGACTTGGAGTGTTTTATAGTCCATTAGGTCCCAAACATGGCTGCTCATCAGAATCACCAGGGGAGTGTGTAAAATGCAGATCCTGCAAGGGTCGTCAATTTCAGGGTAAGCTGCCTGTTTCTGTATCATGAACTAAGAATAATTTGTACATAGAAACATTGCAATCAATTTGATGATGTAGAACACTTAACTTTGAATCTCAAGTGAAATGTTATCCCCCCAAAAGAATTCCATTTGTCTTGTTAGGTAGTTATAACCCTTCCACCACCCCAAATTGTATTCTTTTTTTTTTTTTTCTAAGATTTTATTTATTTGAAATAAAGACAGCAAGAGAGGGAACACAAGCAGGGGGAGTGGGAGAGGGAAAAGCAGACTTCCCACTGAGCAGGGAGCCCAATGCAGGGCTGGATCCCAGGACCCGGGTTTCATGACCTGAGCCGAGGGCAGAGGTTTGACTACTGAGCCACTCCGGTGCTCCCCAAATTATATTCATTATAGATCTTGAATTTTGTCAATAAAAGAATTGTGGAAATTTTGTTTTTTGTCATTATAAAAGTGCCTGTGTAGTATTGTTAGTTTTGTCTCTAGTTAAAGTTTGTCTCGCCTTTCATAGAGAAAGCTTGGTGATCCTTGTTTGTGGGTGGTGGGTTCGGGATCTAGGTTTTTTTCTTGTTTTATGTGTGTGTGTTTTAATTCTTAAATTTTTTATTAAAATCTGGCAAGCCATTCATTTGGGTGGTACGTTAGGAGTCTTTCCAAGTTCTTTTTTGTGTGCCCTTTAACTGGTTGATGCCTAGTGGAAATGGGCCTTGTTACCAATTTAGAATTGAACGTCCCTTCTATCTAGAAGTAATTTTGTGTAACCAACTAAAATTCCTCAGCTTGCATACTCCCGAGTATTTCAGAAGGTTTTTGCATATCTTGTAGTTAAATGGTTACTCTTAAATTTCACATGGCTTCTTAGGGCTTTGGGGCCTGCAGAAGGTGCAGCAGCTGTGTCCTACATGGCTGACATCAGACCCTCGGAACACAGATCTTTGAAAGCCACAGATAATCCTGCAGTCTCTGGTTCTGCCCTGTTGCTCTCCCACCATGCATGTTTCCTGGGGAACATACCAGCAACAAAGTGGCTTTGAGTTTCAGAGCCCTTTCTGCCTCTAGCCTCTGGTGCTTGAGCTAATGAGCAGAGGGAATAGAAGTAAGATTGGCCAGACCAGGGGGAGGAGGAGATAAATCTAAGGGGAAGAGTCCCAGCTCCCATAAATTCGGCCTGTACTTAAGAGCAGCGGGCCGCAGACCCAGTTCCCTGTCTTGGCCGGGCGTGCACCCCCAGCCTTTCAAGGTGACTTTCTCTAGACTTCACAGTCTTTTGTATTTGTAATACAGGCACCTACCTGAACTATGGGGACTGGTCATCCCGGAGCTTCAGTCCAAATTAATGATACCCCATTGAAGTAAGAAACTTGGGGCTGTGGGTGACCCTTTATGGGTATTGTATACATAGGATACTCCTCAGACATCTCAGCACTGTACCTGCCCTCTCTACCTTGGCGTAGTCGCTTGGGAGAGGAGCACAGAGCTTATTGCTGAGTGGTGATGAGCCCTGGTCGAATGAACTTGCCCCAGTTGTTTGGCCTGAATTATGACAGGAAGAGGAGGCTCATTACTCTGGTGTCCAGAGGGGGCCACTCCCTTCTAGATGGGTGCTACCGTGCCTCCCCACCCCATTTTGACCTGCCCACCCCCTGCACTTGTTAGTTGTCTGGTCTCTCACGGAGTACACATCATCAGTTCCCCCCATCACCACTGCCTTCTTCTCACAAATACAGAGAAACAGGGACCTGACTTGGAATCTGTAATCTTATGTTACCTTGAAATACAATTGTACAAATGATAAATACCCAACAATGATGTTTTCATTAGAGAGATGGAGTCTGGCAGGGATGGAGGATTGCGAAGGCATCTGTTATTCAGAACTTGTCATTTAATAAAATTGGTAGAAACAAGATGAGCAAAGCACCCATGGCCCTGGGCCACCTGCCCAGACAGGAAAACAGCCTCCTTCCATAGAACCAGTTGTCCTGATGATATTTGTCCATACAAAGTATGTAAACAAGATAAAATATCTTTGTTCTGCCACATCAGGCCCTGGCTTGTGCCCACTGAGCCGCACCCTGCAACCCCTGTGTTTCCACTCCGATCTATTTTGTGTCAGCCCCTCAGCTGCCCTGGTGTGCTCACCTATCTTCTTTACCAGAACTCGCTCTAGGCAGCAGGTCTACAAGATCAGCTTACTTACTCCACTATCACTTACCCTAATGTGGATTAAAGTCATGGCTGTCTTTCCCAGAGATGTTTGTGTTTGGAGATTCCGGTTTGGGGAGGAAATTAGCAGAGGACTATTAGAGACTTGTGTGCTGTTCTCAGTTTTGCTGTTAACTAACTTGGACAAGCTGCTGGCTTCTTGGGGCTACTGTTTCCTCTGCTCTGAAATGGGAGTATTGAATTAGATGGGTGGCTTTCCAACTCTCTGATCCTAACATAAAAATGTGTTTCACACCACTACCCAGTGTGTATATACTTACAGGTTACACAAAACAATGACAAGATCCTTCCTTACTCCTTGGAAAACACTTCTGTTCATTAAAAAAACAAAAACAAAACAAAACAAAAACTGTTCTGGCTTTGACCCACAAATTGATCATATTGCTTGTGATTATTTGAGAAGCATTAAAAGATGAATATTAAGCTTTCTTCACACTCAAACATCTTGTGGTTTGATTTGGGAGAACGAGAGAAGGCCGTTTGTAGCTTCGTGAAATCCCTCCACCTAAGGTCAATAGTAATTTCTCCTGCTTTTAAGCCAGCTCGTCCCTGGGTCCTCACATTCTCAAATATGGCCCTTTGGTTTCACTCTAGCTCTTTCCCACTCGATACCTTCACATGGCATTAAGGAATCCTTACCCTAAATTCCTACCCCTAGGTGGACGCTTTCCAAGGTTCCTGGTTATGCCCGAGGCCCCCAGTCAAACATGTCCCCCACTTCTCTGCACACTCACCGCCGGTCACTGTCCGTCCTCTGTGTGCCACACCCTGTGCAGGTTGCCCACCGGCTCCAACATTTCCCAGCACGGAGGAGAGGCTGTTAGGGACAGAGAGGAGAGTGCCTTTGGCTCCTGCTTCCACCCAGACTACCTGGGTGGTGCTTCCTGTCTCTCCCACTTTGAGCCATGGCACTTCTCATCTCTCTCTAAAGGGATGGTAGAATAGTACCCACCACCCAGTAAGCGCTCAGTGAGCCGTACCCGTTATTGGTATTATGGTTGCTTCCGCTGGAGCACCATCGTCGGCATTGACTTAAAACACACACACACACACACACACACGTTAACAACAGACACATTATATAAAAAAGTCATATTTGTTTCAGTAAGCAAGGAGGCTAGAAGCTAGAAATTCTAACTTGGCAGAAGTCTTTTTCCTCACAAGCAGTTCAATAGTAAATGTGTTGTTTCTAGATGTGGGTATGGCTGTAGCATCTCCATCCCACTGAGCAGCCCCAGCACGGGATCCCATGCAGTTGCTAAAGATGGTAAGGTCACCCACTGCCCACCCTTTCCCTGACTGTGCCTTTGATCACTGTCCAGGGCAGCCACGTCATACCCCCTCCCCAGACTGCCCTCCGACCCGGTCCCCTTGCCCTCCTGGTCACCCCCTCCGCTCTCACAAATGATCCACACCTGGCTTCTGAAGAAATGCCCAAGTGGAGTCTAGAATCCGTGCCCATCTTCGCTGCCCTCGGGGTCTGGTCCACTCGTGGTGCTCAGTTCCCTTCTGCCTCCTGGGCCCCTGAGTCACTCCGCTGCTTTGGTCCCTCTGAGGCTTAAAATGTTCCTCCCATCTCAAAGCAAACAGAAAACCTGGCTTGATTCTACCGTGTCACTGTAGCTGCTGCCTAGTTCTCTCTTCCCTTTTATAGTCAGACTTCCTGAATTGTCTAGAACCACCTTCTTCATGCCCTCACTTCTCCAGCACCTCAGCCCTCCCCCTCCGGTTGGCTTCCTGAACAGCTCTAGACAGACAGTCTTCCCTTACATGATTCCTCAGCAGTGTCTGCACCCTTGACCTTCCTGAGGGCTGTTTCCTCTTGCTCTCCCCTTTTTCCAGTATGTCTCCTACAGCTCTGGCCACTCCTTGTTTCTGGGGTCCTTTGTGGGTCCCTCCTCTGTGTGGCCATGAAGCCTGGGCCATGGGCGCTCTCAGTCTGCATTCTCTCACACTGACAGTGGAAGGGACCATGTCTTTCCTGCAATCTGATACGGGCCTCCCAGCCCCGAACTCCTGGCTCAGCTTGGGACCTACCTGATGTCTCCACTTGAGTGTCCAGAAAAGATCCCTTGTCTTCAGTCACCTCTGTACTCCCGCAGATGCACCTATGATCTTCTGTTTGTCCCAAGTCCTGTCTTTTCCAAATACCATCCTCTCCTGCCTGCCAACTGATGTTCCCTATATCAGCAGCCCTCTTGAGCCATGTTCAGCCAGCATGGTGAGAACCAAGCACAGATGTAATCGTGTCGCTGTGCTGCAGACACACAGCGCTCTTGGGAGACGGACCTAGAGCCTTACTGAGACCTTACTGAGGTCCCGTGTGGACTGGCCGTGGCGTGCTCTCATCTTTTCCCTCACCACCTTCCCCCGGCGCTGGCCTTGATTCCCACAAAACTACTCCAGGCCATAACTGCCACCACTGTCACCAACTTAGCATCTAATTGTCTCTACCAGCTCCCTCACCCTCCCTCCTCGGCTCTAGGTCTGGCTCTTTTGTTATGAAACTCTTACAGAAATTTCCTTCACAGTGCTTCAGCTGGTAATTATACATTCTTGAATGTGAGTGTTTTCATGAGCATTTCTGTCCCCCCCGTGTTGCCTCATGATTTGAAGGCCCCGTTTTTGGTACAAGTCACCATGTACCCTTAGCACAGCACTGTCCTTGGCACATGGTGGGCATTCTAGAAACTCTGGTTGAATGAAGAGACCAGGGAGCTTGCGTGTTCTTGTTGTTGTCATTGCCCTGTGTCTGGAAATCCAAGCGCAAGCCCCTGAAACAAAGCATTGGGAACCATGTAGGCTTCGTTACCCCCCCCACTCCCACCCTCGGCTCTCCCCTTGGGTGAGTGAGCTCCTGCCTCTGGGTTGGTTCACACTTTCTTCATGCCCTTTGGTCCTCAGATGTTTCTGGTTTTTACAGCCCTAGTGGGAAGAATTTGAACCTCAGCCCTAGTTTATCTACCTGTTATGTTAGTTCATGGATTGTTCACATACGCCACATGGGCATATGTACGGTATAAAACATAACACCAAAAAGAAGAGAGTAAACCTCAGAAGTAGACATCCAAAAATACTTAAATGTCCTAATATTTTCTTCCTGCAGGTCAGTAGATTGTGTTGGCCGATCCACTTAGGAGACTGCTGCTCTGATCTGTGGTTTGTTTTATTTTTAATTTGGTCATGAAGGTCTGGGCTGTGTAAGGCATGCCCATACTTTACCCAGCACTCTGTCCTTGCTCAGAACCTCCCAGCTCTGGTGTGTGATGGGCCAGGGTGGAGAGCATTCTTAACCCTTCTTTGACAAGCAGGGGAAATGCAGCAGTCTGCCGGCAATCCCCAGCAAGGGGAGTGTCTGCCGAGCCTCTGGCTGCAGTCTGCTCTGCACAGACCACCACCCTCAACCCCTTTCAGGCCGTCCCTTAGGGTCCGGTGAAGGCAAACCCCTGTGCGGGTCTGCAGATATGTCTTGTGAGGCTCCCAAGTGCCTGAGGTGAGAGGATTCCATGAGCAGCAGACGGAGGCCGATCCCGGTGGGGAGAGGAAGCTTTCTCCTTCTTGTCCTCAGGCTGGGAGTAAGGGATAAGGCAGGGTCTTCCACAGGCTGGAAGAGCAGGCATGGAGGGCCAGAGTGAAGTCTGAAGAAGGGCCCGTGGTGTTTCCGTGTGTGCAGCATCACGTTGGGACTCTGCAGTCAGAAGTGTCCAGAAGGCCTCGATCCCTGCATCCTGCTGCCTCCCTCAGAAGTCATTAGAGAGGGAGAGTGAGTGTGTGTGTGTGTGTGTGTGTGTAGCGGGTGGTGAGGTTGAGGCAGGAACCTGTAATAGTACATTTAAAGGGATTCCTTACAGATTTCTTCAGGGGCATGTATCCCAGGGAGGCACTCATTGCCCATTATGTAACCAGCTTCCTCCGTCCCTAGCTGCTGGCCTCCCCAGCAGGCCCAAATGCTGTGGCTGCGAAGGCAGGGAGGGTGCAGGGAGCCCACTTTCACTGCCATGGCCTGTGTGCCCAGCCTCCAGAATGATGCAGGGAGTTCTGTGAATGCTGGTTAAGAATCTGGGTAGCAGCTGGAATATGCTGAACCCAGCTCCTATGTTCTGGGTGGAGGGTGGGTTACAGACAGATGGAGTGAGGTCTCTGGTGGGGCTGGGGAGGTAGAGCACTGACCAGAGAAGGAGGGTATGCGGCTCGAATCCCAGCTGTGTATCAGAGCCGCCGGGGAAGCATTTTAAGAAATTCCCAGGCTCTACCCAGCTTCAGAATCTGCTTCCAAGGGTGGTGCCCAGTCCGTGTATTTTTAGCCTGCTCCGAAGGGGGCTCTGAAGCACAGTCGGGGACTGCCACATTGAGGCAGGGTGCAGAACTTCACAGCAGGTAGGAAGACGTAAGCCGAGTGCATGTCAAAGAAGAAGAAAATGGAAGAAGGAAAAGTGGGAAGAGGGGTGTGGCATTCCAGCCACGGTGGGTGGGGGGTTCCTCTGCTCCTTGGCCTGGCCCCCCTCACGCACCCACATTCCAGCTCCTCACACGTGTACCCATGCTGGTCTCCCCGTGGGGCTGCTACTGGAGTGCCCGGTGGCATATCTTGAGCAAGCCCAGAAGTGGCCCTTCCTCCATCCCCAGGGGACTGAGAGGCCAGGGGGCATTTTGTAGGAAGGAGGGGACCCAGAGACAAGCAGGCAGGCGTAGCAGGCAGGACCTGAGCCACTGCACTCCACTGTGGGAGGACAACCGGCAGGTTTCCCGTGAGCCTCAGCTGCCTGGTCCAGAGAAGGGTGACTAACGATAATACCTGCTTTCCCCAGGGTTGTGGTCGGGACTGAAAGAAATTTTTACACCAGGTGTGTGTAGTGGATAGCCCCTGGAGGCTAGATGCTAACCAGCCTGGGCTTGGAGGAGCTGTTGGAACAGGGCTGGGGAGGGGGCGGCCCGTCTGAAGAAGGCCCTTGCTCAGTGTCTGAGCCTGTGTGTGGTGGGAGCAGTTTTGGGGAGAGCTGTCTTTGCCTGCCCCGAAGGAGGCCTCCCTTGGAGCTGCTCTTGCAGGTGGGAAGGGGCTGGAGGGGCCCCAGGCAGGAAAACATCCCCTTGTTTCTGTGGAGGTGGGGCCAGAGGGGCTGTTGGAGGTACAGACATCCCCTGCCCCAGGGCTTCTCTTGCCCCTCTCCCTATGAAGTCTGCCCAGCTTGTCTTTTCTGGATAGGGTCTGCCTCACTCGGGCCTCTTGGATTCAGATAGCTCCTGAGGAAGTCTTCCTCCACTCGCTGGAAGAAAGGGTGCGATTTGCTCCCCTCCCAGGTGACCTCAAGAGGTGGAGGTCCCTAGGACTTGCGGCTATACTCTCCCCTGAGCTCCTTCCTGGAGCACCTCACTGCGGGATGTGTGGTGGTTCAGCTCTCCATGGGGACAGGTCAGCGTTTCCATAGCTCCCTGGCAGCTGGGTGCCTCAGGAAGGCTGTGTGATGACATCATGCGTCTCCAGCCTCCCGCCTAGCTGCCTGTGGGAAGGATCTGTCTGTTCTGGCACCGGGGCCTGTTCCATATGGACGGCCGGGAATTGGCCATCCCGGTCACCCAGGGCGTTCCTGCCACTTCTGCATGTCTCCTTTTCCCCAGGGAGATTTGGGTGCACCCTGGGCGTAGCCTGGGGAAGGTAGGCAGGCATGCACTCTGGTACAGCTCCCCAGCTGTGTCTGGGAGGCTTGAAGAATCCAAGCCTCCCATCTGCAGCGGTTGGCCTGCCGCCATAATGACTGGTTCTGCTCCTTCTAGCCCCCGTTTACGGCTCTGTTGCAGATATGCCTCTGTGTGTCTTGGTCAAGAGGGCTGGTGTGTCTGCACGTTTAGGTGTGGTCCGTGAGTCTGGGGAGGCTTCTAGAATAGGGCCTTCCAGAGCTGCTGTTTTGGGGGGACGCAGAGGCGCTGTGGTCATGGGAGCAGAAATGGAATGCTGTCCTCAAAGTGAAGGAGTACGTGGTTCAGGGCAGGCTTTTGGCCTCCGTAGGCACTTGGGCGCCTTCCCTCAGTTCCAGTGGCCAGTGTGGTCACTGCCAGGAGTGGCCACAGGGGAGGCTCTGACATGGAAGTGAAAATACACCTCTGAGTAAGACCAGTAGCCACGGACTCCGACAAGGTCTGGGTCCTGGTCTGCAAGGTGCCCGCTGTCCTGCGAAATAGACTTGTGTCGGGCAGATGCTTTGCTGGCCCCAGGAAGCTTCTGAAGTCCACAGATGTCTCTGACGCCGAGCAGCACTTGGCCAGCTAGTGCCTGATGGTAACCAGAGTTATTAGGGTGGTTTTTGCAGATAGAAAAGGCTGCGGAGGGGTCATTCACCTTCACATGTGGATTGAATGACCCTTGTGCACTGGGTCTTCTCTGGGCATTCTGGACACAGCAGTGCGCTAGACAGGCTTGTCCTCTGTGCTGTGCATGTGGGACTCCTGGTCCGCAGAGGGGGATGGTCGGCAAACAAAAGGCAAGACTGCTGCTGTGCTGGGTCCCAAGAAGACCAAGCTGTGTTTGAGGGGATGTGTGAGCCCGGGAGGCCTCTCCGAGGAGGTGGCATTTGAGCAATCACTCGAATAACCTACAATGGACATCTGGTCCCAGCGAACCAGAACCTTAGAATATCTGATCTCAGAATACCTACGAGTTATCTTGCTGAGGAGCCAGCTGAGGCCCAGACGGGTTAAGATGCAGATTCCTGAGATGATAAATAGGAAGGATGATGTGGTAAAAGAGGGGGACAAAACATAACTGGCCAGTACTCTGCTCACACCAATGTTGGGCATTTCCCCAGGCCAGCTGACCCTCTGCCTTTTCATCCCAGAATGTCTTATTATCCTGTCAGGACTCAAGCTTTGAAAGATCAGTACTTGCAAATTTGCATTTATTAACAATAACAGATTTATTTCCTCATTTATGGCTGTGTGAGTTGGACGGTGGGGGGCAGAAAGTTGAAACACATCTTATGTCCACCAGTCAGCCCTCCAGGCAAGGGCTAACCACCTGGTGTTGGTCTTTCCCTGCCTACGCTGAGATGTGGCCCGGTTTGGGTGATCACAGGCTCCTGCTCCCCATCTTCGTGGGATCTCCACCGTTCTTTCTGAAAGAGCCAGGTTCTCTGAGGAGCCCATTGCGATTGTGACTTTTGAAATTCTATCTGGCCCTCCCAGTCTGGTTTGAGGGTTTAGGTATCTCTGTGGGGGCCAGGGAGACTGTACTGATGCCTCTGATCAAAGCTGGTGAGGTAGGACTCACCAGAGGGCCCCTAGGGCTTATTTTCAGGGAGAAACACACAATAAAATCGGGTCACAGACCCAGCCCTGATCCACCTCTTCTCCCAAGGACCAGCCTTAATTGGCCAATAGTTTTCATCTAGAAGAAGGTGTCCCACATGAAGTTGAAAGGAGCTCTGGTAAAGTAAGACTTCACTAATTAGCCTGTTAGGGAAACGGCTTTCCCTTATTATGGGGGCTGGATAAATTTGATGACCACTGTTCTCTTTGGGCTTCTAAAGGGAAGGCACTGGATTTTCATCCTTTTACTAAATACTGAGAAAATGTAATTTTTTTGCAAGTATTTTGTTTCTAGTTGTTGAGTATCTATGTGCCAGATACCATATTTATTCTTATTTAATCTGTGCAGAAATGCTATAAAATAAGAGGGATTATTCCCACTTTAACAGATGAGGAAAGGGAGGTTCAGATACCTAGTTAAGGAACTAGCTCAAGGTCATACCCTCCTGAGGAGCTGTGCTTGGGTGCAAAGCCAGGTCAGTGACCTCAGGCTACCCTGGATCTTAACTGTGACTTCCTGCATCTTCCCAGCCACTTTGGGGCTGCTGATAATATGAAAATGTTCTAGATTCCTGATATTATTTCTTTCTTTCCTCTGTAAAATCCACTGCATTTGTCTTTCCCTAGGAGGGTAAACATGGGATGCCAGCAATTCGGATTTTAAAAAATATTTTATTGTAACATGGAACACATTAAAGTAAAGGAAATAAGTGTGAGTTTCGATGATTTTTCTCCTTTGGGTTATTTTCCCCCCTAAATGATCATTTTACATTGTCAAGGAAATCCCAGCTCATTCAACCCTCCGTACCTTCCCTTGCTGTCTGTGCCAGGGTCTGACTTGTCCTTCCCCTCGCGGCTCTGACATAACTTCAAACACAAGGGCTTAAGCACACAGAGGAGAGGCATGCTTGGGGTTTCTCAGAGGATTCCAGAGGGTCTAAAAAAGTGGGAGAAGACCAAATCCTTTTCCAGTAAAAGTAGGCTAAGGCAATTAGGGGCTTAGGTGCTGCCCCCCAAAACTTAAGTAGCAGTGTGTTCCAGTGTTAGTAAGAAGACCAAAGTGAAGACTGTGGGAGGGGCGTGGCAGGGTGTTCTGGCTGCTTTGCCTTTAGCTGGACCGCTTCTGGGACAGGAGTCAGGCCTCCCCCTTCTAAGCACCTCCTGCAAGCCTTGGATCAATGTAGGTGTTTGGCAAACGATACTCCTAAGGTATATCTATGGCCATCTATTACCAGATGGGGAGACTGGCCCTTGGGGCACATGGAGCTGCCCCTGTGAGTCCCTTCTTCTTGTCCCTCCAGACTGGACAATCTGGGGGCAGAAGGCAAGGATGCCTTTATCCCTGAGTCCCCAGTGCCTGGTGCGGTGCCTGGCCTTTGGTAGGTTCTAAGCCTTTACTGAAGGAATGGAGGTGAAGTGACTTGTCCACATAGGTACAGTCGTGAACCCGTTAAATTGTAGGGCCCCGAGGCTCTGGGACAGCTGCTCTGCGGGTCAGAAGTAGGATCTGATTCCAGCTCTTAATGGTTGATAAGTTTGGTGAACACAAAATGACGTATGTGTCCACTTGCATAAATTGCAACATTATTATAGCACAAGATTGGAAACAACCCAAATACTAATCAATAAGGGACAGGTTAAGAAAAATGATGGTACATCTGCACAATGGGACACGATGGAAGTAAGAAATGAGGAAGGTTTTCGTGTACTGTATTACACAAGCTTCACAAGAAAACAAAGATCAGCATATAATATACATGTTTTGGGTAAAGGGGGAAAAATAAGATTTTGAATTTGCCTGTATATGTGTCAGCAAACTCTGGAAGGATACTTAATGGGTGGGATGGTTAGCTGGGCAGAATGGGGAGGAGAATGAACTGCATCTTACGCCTTTTGGTTTTGAAGTCATGAGAATGAATGTTATTACTTATTCAAAATACTAAAAAGAAAAAAACTAGTGGAAGTGACTTTGGACCTGCTGTTCTCTATCAGGGCTTCAGTCTCCTCATCTGAACAGTGAGGTGATTGGATTAGAACAAGGCTTCCTGTGGAAGGGCGGTGTTGTCTGTGTCGGGTGTATCTCTGGCTTTTGTGGGCTTGTGCAGGAGACGCTGGCCCTGTCCTAGGGTGGTCTGCAGTCCCTTCTGTTGGCGGCCTGGACCTGGATGGGCCCCGGCTGTGTGAGGGAGGCCAGGGTGATGCCGAGAGCCAGCGGCCTTCTGCAGGGGTGTGGGCCTTGTTCCTGTCCCCATTCCTGGCAGTTTGTCCTCTGAACACCCTGCCCTGGTGCGACTCAGTTGGTTCTTCCCCCAGACAGGAGGGCTACAGTGAAGAGAGACTGTGCTGGAGCGTTCTGGCAAAGTGCTGCAGTTTAATAGGAAGAAAAATGGCAGAATGTTTTCCCAGGTTATTTTTAATGCTTTTCAGTTCAGCAAACATTAATTGAGAGCGTAAGTGCAAGGCAGTGTGGGGGAGTCAGAGCGACATAGCACCTCATCTCTGCTCTCCAGGGTGCGAAGTCTTGGGTGAGAAACTTGAGTCTAAAATCCCTCCTCATACCCTCCAGGACTGCACAGTTTACCTCATCTGGTTCCACAGAGACGTGCGGAATTTGTAGGCATTCTCCCCATTTCACAGATGGGGAAATGGAGACTCGGGAGGTCTTGCCTAAAGCCACACAGTCCCCAAGTCTGGAGCCAAACTAGGATTTCTCTGACTGCTTTTTGTGAGGCCAAACCCTTCTAATCTGAACATTTCTGCCACATGGTACTTCCTGGAGGTGTGTGTGGCTTAGGCCCATTTCTACCGGGAAATACCAGGTGAGCACAGCCTTAAGTAAACCTCCTGCACTGGTTTCCTTTATGGAAGGGCAGTGGAAATCTTGGGCTTGCGGTCACATGTTGAATCTTATCCCCTCTTTGCTGTGGTCCCAACAGTTCTGCCCTCCACTGCCTGGGAAGCTCACACCCTTACCGTTAGTTCCGAGCAGGATGTCCTATATGTGTGTAAGGGTGGATGTGACAGCAGCTTTCTTCCCACCCCATCCTCATGCCACCGCTTCCCTTCCTTCCCTTCCCTTTTTCCACAAATTCTGTTGCTGCCACCTGTCATCCTAGCTCTTTCCTAGAAGAGCCGCACATGCTCCCCGCTCAGGGTCTCTGCCCTCCCTGGCTGTTCCCTCTACCTGGAAATTTCTTCCCTCAGACTTCACTTGGCCTCAGGTCCCTACTGGAAACTCACCTTGGGTATGTCTTCCCTGGCCACCCTTTCTGTGGTATTCCTTCCCACTGTTGCCATTTCCTCCCCGGTTTTTTCCCGTCTGGTATATGTGTGGATTACATACAGCTTACATGTGTTGGGTTAGCGTCTCGCTCCTGCTAGGATGTAAGCCCATGAAGCCTGGCTAGTTTGTGCTTAGCACTGGATCTCCAACTGGATCGCTAACGCCAGCCTCGCGCCCCTCGCACAGGTGCCTGGCATGTAATAGATACTCTGTAAATATTGTGGAATGAGTAAAATCGCCCTATGGCCTAAATGAGTAACTCTTCTTTAAAGAGGGAAGAAGCAAATCATAGCCTTTTTTTAAGAGGTGAAAAAGACCCAAGGCTTCTCTCTTGAGCTCTCAGAGCTTCATCATATAACACTAATCCATTTAATAATCATTCGGCACCGGGCATGTGTAGAGGCCTCTGCGGACAGTCACTTGGTAGCCTCTGATTTGTACACTCAGGGAGACCATGCACGGATTTTTCAGAACAGCCCATTCCTTTGGGGGACAGTCGTAATGATTTAAACACTCTATTTTTTTTTAAACATTTTTGTGTTTCAGCAACTCTTTTTTTTTTTTAAGATTTTATTTATTTATTTGACAGAAAGAGAGCACAAGCGGGGAGCTGTAGGCAGAGGGAGAGGGAGAAGCAGGCTCCCTGCTGAGCAGGGAGCCCAAAGCAGGGTTCGATCCCAGGATCCGGGGGGTATCATGACCTGAGTACTTAACTGATTGGGCCACCTAGGCGCCCATTAAAATTTATAGTTTACACGGGGGCCGAAAACTGCCTCTTTCAATTCCTGCATACTGATCTCAGTTCTTGAAGTGCCGGAAAACCTGGAAGAAATGGACTTCTGCATGCATGTAACACTCCTTCAAATAGTTGGAGAAAGATGGCTTATTACAAGGCTTCTCCTCCTGTGTGCGCCCCCCATCATTGCCAATTCCTTTGACAGTCCTCCCAGTGCCCACAGCTGTAAGGGCCCTTCCCACCCTCAGTGCCTTCCTCAACATTCGGCTTCAAGGTTGAGAATTTAAGGTTTAGTCCTGTTGGAGCAGAGTGTTTGGGGACCCTGACTGAGGAGCCTTGGCCCTTGTTGACTTGTCTCTGTCCACACAGCCTGGAATGGGCTCTGCTAATGAAGACAGAACTCAGTAGGTCTCTTCAGTGGTGGGGCTCCTCCCTGACTCCTCCAGAATCAAAAGGTTGTAAGGTCTTTGGTTTAGCTTTTAGCATTTCGAGATTATAGCATCTGTAGTAGATCTGCGAAGGACCAGGAACCCAACCCGGACCCTGTTTTAAAAGACAGTAAATACTGGTCAAGTTCTGTCTCTGAAGTCCAGCAGAATGTGCTGAACCTTTATGTGTATCATCTCTTCTCTCTTTTTCAGTGCCTGTGGTGTTTTTTCAGGGTTTATCTGTCTGTCCCTCTGCCTTCCGTGTTCCTTTCTCCTAGCAGCCTCTCGCTTCCCGGTTCCTTACTCACCCTCCTGCCACCACTCCCCTCCCCGCCCTGCCAGTCTGCAGACATGGAACAGATAGGGACGTTGGGCCCGCGTCCCTCTCTAATACTTTGACCATATGCCTGTCGTTTACAGACTTAGGCAAGTTGCACATGTCAGTTCTTTCTCCTTGAGAGAGATGTGACATTAAATTGCTTCGTATGTGAGACCCTTGGCTGATTTGCCTTGGATTAGAAGAAACTTGCACCCCCAGCTTTAGGCGCTTGTGTGGGATTGGGTCCTGTGTTTGTCCCCCATCGTGGCTTCCGATGGGTGGTTGGATGGGGGGACTTGAGTGCCGTGCTGTTTCCTTTCTTCTGTCATTGCCACTGCCGCTGTCATCTTGGGTTCAGGTGGCAGGGAAGGAGGCAACTGAGCCTTTTTCTCTGCCCCTTCTGTATCTCCAGCCCTGCTGGGGAGTGTGCGGAGGCAGGAGGGAGGGTGGAGGTGGGGATCCGGCCTGGGGCCCAGGCCCGAGACTTTGGGGTGTGGGCCCTAAATTGAGAGGATGGAGAACAGCCCAAGGACTTTGGATTTCTATGATGGGCTAGCTGTGTGACCTTGGGTGAGTCAATGGGTTGGTTTCCACCGAGCTGCATCAGATACCCGAGGAGCTGATTTGGGTCCAGTGGTGCTGATGGGGTCCTTGGCTTCTCTGAAACACTTTGGAAGAGCCAGCTAAAAATTCCATCAGAGGCACATTCGGGGCTGTGCTGCTGGGCCGGGCTGGGCAGATGCTTGACCTGCCAGCTCATGGATCCCCGAGGAGTGAAACTGAGGAAGCCAATGAATTAACTTTTGTTTTGCGGACTGTTCTTCCACGTCGGGAACCATGGGGACTAGGTAGCTGTGAAGGTCCACGTGGGACCCATGGCAGAGACCCTGCGCTGTCTTTTCAGACCCTGCTAACTTGAGGACTCCAGTGGCATTTCCACAGCACACAGCCCCTGCTGTCCACAGGTGATCCCAGCTGGGCTAAAGATCCCCGAGTCTAATTTCAGGAGCCCCAGTCAACCACCCCAGGCAGCTGAGACAGGGGGTCCAGGAAGCCATATTTGTGGATTTGCCCAAGAGTGGAATTAGTGGGATGCTTTGCTCTGGAAAGTGAGTAAGGGGTTCGTTAGCCTTTTAGAATCTAGATTGTTCGGAGCCATTGCCCACCCCTGCTCCATTCTTTGCTCTGGCTTGAGTGACCCAGTCCAGTTTGACCCCTTAGCGAGTGTTTCCTGAAGGCCAGCCCCTCTGGGCAGGGCACCAGCAGGGAGCACAGAGACCTCAGACCTTGGTAAGGCAGTGTTTGGAGGAGAGACCGCAGAATGAAGGACTGCCAGGTGTTCTGTGGCCAAGCAGCGGCTCTCTCGGAGGGCCCTGGTGGGCAGGGGCCATTTTCCTGGGAGAGGGATCTGATGGGTATACTTCCAGTCGTCTGCAGAGTCAACGAAGTGATGTCTGGGGAAGCGCTTCGTCACCTGTCACATGGGAAGAAATGCCAGGTGGTGTCACTATTTGGCTGCAGGGCAGGGAGGCTGGCAGAGAGGTGAGGCGGGGACAGACCGCCTTGGGTGTTTGGTCCTGGCACACCCAGTGGCTGGGAGGCTGGGAATCCTTGGGCTTTGCAGTCCCCGTGACTGGTAAAGGCTGTGGACCAGGAGTGACAGGACCTGACAGCACGCGTTCAAAGCAGTGTTTTAGGAAGATGGGCTAGGGTTTGCCTCTCTGCTTTCCAGGCCTTTCTTTTCTGTCTCCCCATGGCTTTTCTGTTGCATGGGGCCAGCGCTGTGGCTCTTTAATATGATCATCATGGACAGTGTGGTTTTCTGTGAACCACAGTGTTGTCGAACAGGGACTAGGACCCCATGAGCTGAGCTGCCTACTCCCTGCTGCCCTGGGAGATGGCAGACATCAGAGGGGATGATGCCAGACTCCTGCATTTGGAACCCAACACCCTCGGCCTCTGGGGGCTGTTTTTGTGATCCGATGTGTTTTAGGAGATTACATGATTGATTTTTGTGTTTCATTAATTGCCTGGGGCCCCAAATTTCCTTCCTGGCATCCCTCAGGGATGAATTCTGGGCTCTTTTTGTCCATGAAATCTCCCACTTCCTTTTGGGGAATAGAGGCTGAGTTTGGATGTGAGGTGGGACTAAAAGTATGTGGACCCACAGAAGGGGGTCTCCTCTCTGCACTCAGGCTCCATTGTCCAGTGTGCGCAGTAGGGGACTGCCCCAAGGCACAGGACAAGTTACCGGCAAAGTAACCAGGGGCCATCCAGGTCATCAGATTGGACAGTGACCATCCTTGGCACTGTACCTCCACACTTCTCGTCCCCCTTTCCTTCTCCTGGTCTCCATTTAGATCCCACACGCTGGGACCAGGGCCTTCACTGGACTGCACTTCAGACTCCTGCCTCATCCCACCCTCCGGGACTACAGGTGGGGAGGGACAGCCAAGGAGAAGAGGTAGCCTGCTAGATTGCCAGTTGATCGTGTCTTCCACCAGCTCCCAGACCTCACCTCTCCCCGTTCCCCCTCCACCCCCTTCCCCTAGCCAAGTCAGACCAAGACAACTCCTCCCCACCTCCCTGGCCCAGACAGCCTTCTGGACCTATTTTCTGCTGCCCTGGGAATACTGTCCTTCACATGCGCTTAAAGCAGGCAGGGCTGGGGCAGGGTCTCGATAGGGAGGCCTTCCTCCAAGAGGTGGAACAGACAGGGTCTGGAAGTGGAGTAGACTCTAGATGGGTCCAGAAGGGAGGAATGAGGTGTCCAGGCAGGCAAGTAAGGGTGGAACATCGGGGAGCGGCCCCAGCTCTGCCCAGAGTTCACTCGCTGAATGGGCTCACTGGACCAGCCCAAACCCCGGTCCTACAGCTGCCGGAGCCCGCCTGCAGTTCAGCTGAGTCTGTCCTTCTGGCTGGAAGAAGCATCTGCAAGGGAACCAGCTGCTCTGTCTCGGCCAGGCAGAAACCGAGACCTCCCCACGCCCGCTGGAGGAAGGAGGAAGCCGGTTCCAGGCAGTGCAGGAGCCAGTCACAGGCTTTATGTTAATGCGGGCCCTCCCCGCGCCGGTGCTCAGCCTATTCCCCGGGCCTGGCCGACAGCTTAATTACGCCTCGCCTTGCGTTCCACGGTTCCCTAAAATAATAAGGATGGCGTCACCGACTTCCCGCGGCCATGTGCTCCCACCCGTGCCTTCCGAGCTCTATTGTAGGAAACAAACAAAATCCAGACACTCAGATGCTTTTCTTCTTGGAGAGATTTGTTTTGTTTTAAGGTTAATGTGGGGACCCTGCCCCTTAGTTAAGATTTTTAAAAGACCTTTAAGGTGCAGAGACCAGAGTCATAGCGACCCAGCAGCTGCAGAATATCCTCCTGTTAGCAGAAATTCGTGAGCGACGTGGAGGATGCCACAGTCTTCCACTGGGAACGGTGGTTTCTGAGCAGAGCAAATGGTGTGGGATGGCGTGGCAGAAGGACCACCCCACTCGGGGTTTCCTGGGCCCAGGGCCAACTCTGGGCCTTGCTTTTTCCTCTGCAAAAAGAGGGCTAAACTGGACCAGTGTTTTAAAAGCTGTGGGTCACATAAAAAAAAAAAAATTTTAATGTAATAGAAAAGAGTCGTTGTGATTGGGTATGTTTTGTTTCGGTGTGTGTGCCTGTACACACCACATGGGTACACTGAGCCAAGGCTGGAATATATTTTTTACTGTGGCTGTGGTCAGAAAGCCACTGACCTAGATGATCTCGAAGGCCTTTCCAGCTTTCCAAATGTCCGACTCTTCTCCCAGAGCCTGGCTTTCCCCTCATGGAACCTGACCGGTTTTTGCAGGTTTTGCCCCACAGACTGTTAAGCAAAAGTAGAGATTTTAGGGTCGAAACAGCAGAATCACAAGCATCTGTCTCTCCTATTGAACACCTTTGGGAAGAAGCTCATTTCTCCTCAGGCTTGGTGACTCAAACAGTTTGGCCTTCTAGCTAGAAATGGAATCTGCAACAGGGGATGGCCCATTTAAAAGCTGACCTATTTAAAACCCATGAGCACCAAAAAAACACGGGGTCAATTTGATTTGAGTCTCCTCTTCTGTGCAAGACTGGAACCTGAAAACTAAATTGGTCAGGGACTGACAGGGTTGAAACCAAAGCTACACATATTTATTGAATTCTTGCTCAGTGAAAAAAAAAAAAAAAATCAAGGCTGGAGGTTCGTGGGGGAAAAAGAAACAAAACAAGGTGTAGATACAAAGTCAAGAGGGGTGTATTTTGGGTATAACATCTTCGCTCTCCAAAATGTTATGAAACTTCATGCCTTTAATGAGAGACAGCTTTGGTGGCTCATATGTGCCGACTGCCCTTTGTTCCCATTCTCATGCCCTGACTGTGGACATAGTGGGGAGAGGTGGCTGTGGATCCCAGAGAAAGCAAGTGGCTTTTTCCAAGCCGGGGATGCTCTAAGTGCGTTATTTCACTTAATCCAGCTCTAGGTGATGGGCACTACTGCCATCGGAGGAAACGGAAGCTCAGGAGAGGTCAGATGAGCCAGCAAGTGGAGAATGTGGACTGGAGCCCAGTCTGTCTGACTCCAGAGCCTGCCTTCTGTCCACCTCTCCACGTTGCCTCCGGAGGTCCTGGAAACATAAAGAGCTGTTCTCGCTCAAGCTTCCTTCTTTCTGGTTCTGGCCTTCAGTGGTCTCTGTTTTAGGCCTGAGCTGTCCATTTAAATCAGGGCCTCCTGATCATGGGCCTGTGACCTGTGCAGTCACACAGGGCCCTGGGCTTCGAAGGGCCCTCCCTTGGGTTTAATGCGGTGCTGTCGCTGTCTCTGGAAATCTTAACAGTTTTTGAGCAGTGGGCCTCAAATTTTCATTTTGAACTAAGTCTTGCCAACTATATAGCCGGTCCAGAATTTGATACAGTGCATCCCTTTTCTCGGTTTTTCTGGGTCCCTCCTGTCTTCCTTGAGCATGCCTGGCCTCTCTGGGCATTTAAAGAATGCACTCGGTCCCCCTGCTCCAGCCCGCTACCTGGCACCCTGCTCCAGTAGCTGTTTACCAGCCGGCGGCCTCCTCCCAGCCGGCACCACACCCCTGCTGGCAAGGACCCCAACTGTGGCTCACGGCAGCCTCTGAGTCCCCAGCATGTTACTCTATAACAGTGTCACAGGTACACCCTTTACAGAGGGAGGGGCTGCTTCTAGGCAAGAGGTCGGTGTACAGAGCACTGGGTCAGGTCAAGAGGAGTGTGCGTAGTTGGCCAGCCTCCTGGGGGACACATTGTCTAGAAGAGGTCAGTCAGGTTCATTCCCATCTGTGTGGGACTGGTTACACTGTATGTTTCACAGCGGTTTGACTCACTGCGCAGCACCTAGTGCTGTGCCTGGCACCATAACTGGGATGTTTGTTAAGCAGTTGCTCTGGTGTCCGCCCCCTGCTAGGCTGATTACCGGGAAGGACAGTCCCTGACCTCTAGGAGGATCGGATGCTTAATACACGATTAAATGATTCATGTGGCAGCTGCCCTCAGTGCCCTGGGCTGCTCAGAGCTGGACGGGGGAAGGCTTCGTGGGGAGGGGGGCCTGAACGCCATTTGTGGTGCAAGGGTGAGACGCAGGGAGCCCTGCAGTTGGGGGAGGTAGGGAGGTGGCTAGTGGAGGGCCTCCTTAGGTCCATTTAAAAACTTGGACCTCCACACCCCCCCCCCCCCCCCCCCCCCCCCAGCGGCAGGAAGCCAGGAGGCATGTTTTCTAGGCTGGTGGGTTAAACAGATACCATTCTCCCCTTTCTGCGGAGCCAGAGCCTCAGAGCTCGGGGATGGAGTCGGGCTACTTGAATGTTCCAGTAGTCCAGTTGTCCCTGCTGTCACAGAGACCCCATTTGGAGACAGAAACAGACTTGGAGTGACTTAAATGACCGTGACCAGGACTGCGGTGTAGAGAATAGAGAGGAAATGATCGAATTTGAGAGAACTGTGAAGACAAGATTTCACAGTTTTGAAACAAGCAAAGGGTTGTTCCTTAGAGTAATAATGTGTTTGTGTTTATCACGGACGGTTCCGCTCCCATTGGTGAGAAGCGATTGCTGTGTCCTTGCTTTGGGGACAGTTTTTCAGGAAATACTGGAGCCGGACATTCTGATTCCTTGGGAAGCTTCATTGCCCCCTTCCCATCCCGACCTCTCAGTTGGGCCCGAGGATGAATATACAGACCCCTGGGGGGTGCTGACACCTGAGGGGTGAAGCATAGAGTCCCGAGTACTTCTGTCCATGGGTGTTTGAAAAGCTTCTGACACCAGCGGAGGAAGCCAATGGTTGGGCTGGAGAGAGAGTAACCACATTCAGATATTTTTAAAGGGCCAGTGGAGTTGGGAGAGAATCTAAACCCAAAGTACAAATTTTCAGTTTAATTTTAACTTTGCACTTAGCTCACACCCAGGATTTGGCAGGGGAACGTGGACCTTAATTTTTTTTTTTTCTTTTTTAAGCAGAACACACCCTGGATGTAAAAGGGATACACTCTTTGCTTGGAAGGGTCTGGAGGAAGTGGGTTGGAACTGGAGCAGGAGCTCGGAGTGGGTCTGAGGCGAGTTGGGGCTGGTTGCGGGTTTGGAAACATGTGAGCCTGTCCCAGAGCTCTAGGAAAGGCCAGCCTTCCACGGAGTCCGGGGGACAGGAGGAGTGCATGGGATGACTCTAGGCCTCCTGTTGGGCTGGTGTTTTTGTTTTTTCCTGTTCCGGTCCATTTCAGATACTTCACAGGGAGCTTACCTGCCATCTCCAAAGTACAGTCACTCCCCAAAGCAGCAGTGGGTTTCCCCCTTCTCAGCAGCCTCCAGGTCTAAGCCTTGCCCCTCTCTCACCTCTTTGATCTTGCCCCAAACAGTGCTGAAACCCCCTGCCAGGAAGGAAATGCAAAAACTGGTGGGGTCAGAGGCCCCACCGACCTGACAGGACCTGACCTGTAAGGGCCACCTGGGACCAGACAGCAGGGAGCCTGCCCAAGTGGTTGGGGAGGGGCTTCTTCCTACTCCCCCAGCCCCTCTCCACATCCTTGCTCCCTGATTGCAACCTCATCTGAATGAGGGCTGGCTTGGGGTTTGTTTTGGTTACGGAAGAAGTGTAGCAGTGGCGGGGACTGCTCGGCTGGCCCCCCATCCTGCTGGTGGAACCCTTAGAAGAAGGGTGTCAGGGGAGCTTGGAGAGTTGAGGTGGTTCTGAGAGAACTTGCACCTCACATTTGGGAAGGTCTGAGAAACCATCAGGAGCCAGCACTGACCAGCTTGGTGCTGTCCATTTCTGGGACTTGAGGGTCAGTGGTTCTGGGGTGAGATGGGAGACTCCCCCAGAGAGCAGTGGTGAGGGTTAGGTGAGCTGGTGCAGGCGAAGCACATTGAGGGTACCTGTTGAGGGCTCAGGAGAGATCTGACTGTTACTAGGAATAAAAACATTAGTGGTAGCAGCTTACACATTGTCCTTGAGAGGAGTGTCCCCGCTGTTGGTCGTGGTGGTGGAAGTTGGGACTGGGACGGTGGGTCTGTCTGTAGAATTCCCAGGCAGCATTGTGCCTCTCTGAAAGAGAAGCCAGCTTCCAGGGAAGAATTCCCCCGATTCCCAGCACCACCTCCCCCAATCTCTAAGACCTTCTTTTCCTTGGCTTATGGCCGTTAAGAGGAGAAGCCCTTGACCCGTCTGGAAAAACCACACGTCTGAAATCTTTGAGGCTGGGCTGGAATCCCTTCTCATATTTGTCTTTCTCTGGTGGAGCTTTAAGAATCTACAGTGCCGGGGCGCCTGGGTGGCTCAGTGGGTTAAAGCCTCGCCTTCGGCTCAGGTCATGATCCCAGGGTCCTGGGATCGAGTCCTGCATCGGGCTCTCTGCTCGGCGGGGAGCCTGCTTCCTCCTCTCTCTCTGCCTGCCTGTCTGCCTACTTGTTATCTCTGTGTGTCAAATAAATAAATAAAATCTTTAAAAAAAAAAAAAAAAAAAAGAATCCGCAGTGCTTTCTGAAGACTGTGGGCCCTATGGCTCCAGTGCCGCAGAGGTGACCTTCCCTCCCCCAGCACAGTGGCTCTCCCTCCATTTGCCCTGCTCCCCTAAGGGCAGGCTTCCCGGCTCTACACTGATTTCCTGCCCTGGGGTAGAAGGCCTCATAGGATTTATTCCCAGCCACTCTCACCAATGACCTTGAGAAGGTGGCTTGACCTGGACGTCTGGCCTCTCCTGGGGACTGAGGGAGTGGAAAAGGACTTAATTTCTCCCATCCCAAATCCAAGGGAAAGGCGGGCTTTGGCGGCCAGTGCCTGGGCCCAGAACGGGTCAGCTCTGGGAAGGCGCTCCTGCGCCTGGCTTCAGCCCCTCCTGGCAAATTGTGCTGGTGTCCTGGGCTGAGCGTACCACCTCTCTGCACCAAGGAGGTGGAAAGTAGGGCAGCTGTGGGGCTCTGCAGCCCAGATGTGCCCCTGAGCTCCCCCGGTCTGCCTGCTGGCAGAGGTGGGCTGAGAAGGAGCATGGCAGGCCCACTGCGGACTCTATTCCCCCAAGCTTCCCCCTGGGGACTGTGGCAAGCCGGTCGTCCTGGGCCGCAGGAAGGTCTAAGCAAATTGGTCTGCTTATCCAGTAGAAAGAAAGGCTCTGAGGGGCTGGCATGACCCTTTGGACCATATGGGACTGCTGTTGAGAAGAACTAGACTGTACTGTCTGATGCCATGTGGCCCATCTGAGACGAGTGACATGTGGGTGGACGCCCCAGGCCGGCAGCATACCAGCCACCTGGATGCAGGCTTCCCTGAGGCTGCAGCGAGCAGGCAGGTGTCGAGCATGGGGGCAACCGGGAGGAGTCACCGTTACGGGGCCTGCCGGCCCTGGGTGGCCAGGGAGCAGCTGGACTGCAGGACAGGAGTGGGTAACCACAGACCTCTGCCTGGAGGGCGGGACACCTGGCCTCCCTTGCTGACTCCCCAGGGTCATTCAGGCCCCAGACTTGATCACTCTTTCAGCTTGTCTCCCTCCCATCTGTACGGGAGCCTGGAAGCACCTTCAGCCACATCTGCCTTTTAGCAACCCAGTGAGACATGGCTTTTTTTTTTTTTTAAGATTTTTATTTATTTACTTGACAGGCAGAGATCACAAGCAGGCAGAGAGGCAGGCAGAGAGAGAGGGGGAAGCAGGCTCCCTGCTGAGCAGAGAGCCCGATGGCTGGCTCCCTTCCAGGACCCTGAGATCATGACCTGAGCTGAAGGCAGAGGCTTTAACCCACTGAGCCACCCAGGCACCCCGAGACATGGCTTTTTATCAGACTTTCTATGTGCTTAGAAAGAATTTGGACCCAAATTTGGGTAAGAATAGAAACGAAGAAAACATAACTATGGTGGCACAGCGCCTCCAGGGAGTTTTGTTGTTGTTGTTGTTGTTTTTAATATTTTATTTATTTGACAGAGATCACAAGTAGGCAGAGAGGCAGGCAGAGAGAGAGGAGGAAGCAGGCTCCCCGCTGAGCAGAGAGCCCGATGCAGGGCTCGATCCCAGGACCCTGGGATCATGACCTGAGCCGAAGGCAGAGGCTTTACCCCACTGAGCCACCCAGGCACCCCTCCAGGGAATTTTAAAGAGGGCATAGGGTCACAGAGGTGCATCCCGAAGACCGACTTTTGTTCTTTGATGACCTCAGCCTGTCACTTTGGGTTACTTTGGGTCACTTTGGGGGGTTTCACGTCTATTCTCGGGGCCCTGTGAAGAGCAGGGCCTAGAGAGGCTCTACCTAATATGGTAACTGTAAGTAGTATCTTTTTACACTTAAATTAAGGAAAATGAAAACTCAGTCCCTCGTTCTCCCCAGCCATGTTGCAGGTGGCCAGTGGCTCCTTTCATGGGCAGAGCAGGAGGCGTCCATCATTACAGGAAGACCTGTGGCTGGTCTGCAGAATAGAGTCTGTTGCCCCTACCCTGGGCCAGGCCAAGCCAGTGACCATGGTGACAAGCACCAGACCTGGTGGGCGGGCTCTGGTGGGCAACCGGTGGGAATGAGCGGGCACGTGTGTCTGGGGACCTATCCGCACGTAGAGGGTCACAGGCGCACAGAGGTGGAGGAAGGTGGGGCCTGAGGATGGGAAGGAAGGTAGCTGGCCTGGGGAGGTGGTCAGGATGAGGCCACAGGGCCGTGGGAGTGGCTGGTGCTGATGGGAAGCTGCAGACTGTGGTGGCTGATTTTTAACGGGAGTTTGGGAGGAGTGTGGCTGTAGGGTTGGAATGAGACCACCAGGGATTATTGAGTGTGTCACTGTGGTCCGGCCCAAGCTCCTTTCGGAAGTGTGTCCCCACCACAGCCCTCCCTGCCCTCGGTTCAGGTAGGGGTGGGAAGCCCAGGGTGGGTGTTGGCGGTGGCCTGCTCCTGGAGAGGCACGCGGGTGCCACCATCATATACTGAAGCACCTCTCTCCCCGTCCTCCTGAGGAGGCCTGACCCCCTCCCCGGCCCCGGCCCCGAGTCCGCCCCTCCGTTCACTCTGGCCTTCCCTTTGCAGGTGAAAGAGCTTGTCCTGGACAACTGCCGGTCGATTGAAGGCAAAATCGAAGGCCTCACAGATGAATTTGAGGAACTGGAGTTCTTAAGTACAATCAACGTAGGCCTCACCTCAGTCGCAAACTTACCAAAGTTAAACAAACTTAAGAAGGTAAATAGGGTGTAGGAGTGTGTGTGGGCAGGGAGGAGGGGGTCGTTACTCTGTGCTTGGGGAGTGGAATGGAGGGGGGAGCCCGGCGAGTGCGCTGACATGCCCCTCACCTGTCTGCCGGGGGCCGAGCGCTCTGGGCCCTTGGCCTTCATTTTACCAGCGTTTTCCGCTTTTCCCCTCCCTGCCCTGTTTAGCTTGAACTAAGCGATAACAGAATCTCAGGGGGCCTGGAAGTATTGGCAGAAAAGTGTCCGAACCTCACGCATCTAAATTTAAGTGGCAACAAAATTAAAGACCTCAGCACAATAGAGCCACTGGTGAGTCATTTGGGTCCTTCCCCTCCACAGGGTGGGAGGTGGGAGGGATTGGTATCAGGGACTACTACTTTTACCTTTGTAGAGTGTTGTTTTTCTGTCGTTCCCACCCCCCCCCCCGCCCCTGCCCCATGTATCTTTATTTGACTCTTGTTATGGGCCATGAGGTAGAGTTGGAGCTCATTTCTGCTTGGTCCATAGAGAAACGGAAGCCTAGAGACACTCAGTGGCTTGAGCAAGGTCACACAGCCCGAGTGGCGGTCAGGGGGGCAAGGGTGGGTTCCGACCCTCGCCTCGGTGCTTTCCTTCATACAGCTTCTGCTCAGCTTTGGAAACCCACGCTGTCATTTCTTAGAGCATGATTCCTCGTCCCTCGTTGGGGAGGGAGGAACCATCGGGCATTCTGCTGCCCCTGGAGTTGGCCACTTGTTTTCTCCTCCGATGGCTGGCCTGAGGCTGGTACCTTTGAATGGTGGAACGGCGCTCTGGATGGCACAGGATGGTATAGGATGAGAGCCTCAATGCTGGCCTTACTCTCCTAAGGGGCACAGAGGAGGGTAACCAAGGAGACCCTTGGTCTCCAGTTCTCGGTGTGATGGTGACCGGGGCCTCATCTTCATACAGCTGAACCCGCCTCACACTTCATGGATTTACTTGCCAGGAAGGGGCAAGGCTGGGTCAGAACAATAGTGTCTGCATTACTGCGTCTGAAGGATTGTGTTCCCCTGATTTCAGCTGTGTCATTGGTTAACAGCGTTCTTGAAACAGAGAAATAATGTCACATCAGATGAGCACATTTGCTGTAAACATACACATAAGAACCGTCCCACAGGCCACACACCTCAGAATCAGGGTGAGGTCATGAGGCTGTTTTGCCAGCTTTGCCGCATTAGGAGAAGTTGGGGGCATCGCTCAGTTTGGGTTTATAGGTTCTTGTGCACAGAGCACCCCTCACACTCTGGACGCTCAAGGGGCGTTTTGATGGGCCAGCGTGGCAGAAGCTGGTCCTTCTTCTTTAAGCTCAGACTTCTGCCGTCGGTAGCATGGAGGCCACTAAGAGATATGCTTCCCATAGCCCTTCTTTTCAGGTCTTCCGCCGACCTCCTAGAGCAAAGCAAAACTATTTTGATCTACTTGGAAGCCCTGATTTAATGATTTCATAGGAAAATCTTTGAAGTTCTGTATATGTGTATTTGGGGAGACAGGTATGGAGACCAGGTGTGTGTGTATATAAATCATTGTGATTCGGTTACCATTAAAGGTCAGACCCAGGCCCACACAGACACACACACACAAAAACACACCCTGTTCTCCCTGCACAGACCACGTGCGTTTCTGTAGCTTCTCCTTGGTGACCAGTGTGAGTGATGCGCTATGCTTCCCTCTGCGGGATGAGAGGATGCTGGGGTCGCCTCTCCCCGCCGCCGCCCCCACCCCCCAACCACAGCCCAAACGCCCTCCCTGCCCTTGACCTGCTGAGAATGACTTCTCGCTCCTGAGATCTTGAGAGCTGCGGGACTAGTAATCACTTCTGCCTTATCAGGGCTGGTGTGCTGTGCTGATGGCCGTCATCCTCACTCATTACTAATAGACCTTGTTAGTTTGTGCCACCTTTTCCGTTTCCCTCTGGTTCCCCAGTCCTGGGGACAGCAGCAAAGCTCTTGGCTGGAGCCCCAGGGGGAGCCCCAGCTTAATTTGAAGCCAGTCACTAATGGGGCCAAAGCCGTACTTGCAGACTTTGTTGCCATTGGATGAGGCTTTAAAGGCCCTAGGGGGGCCTTTTCCAGTGGCGGGAACCACCCATCAGTGACTAGGCTGGGCAGAGCAAAGCCATTTTCTCCAGCTGTTTCCCTGGGTTGTTTGCCCCCTCCCGCCCCGTCCTCCCACAGATCACTCACTGTTGAACTTCATCTTTCTGCTTGCAGAAAAAGTTAGAAAACCTCAAGAGCTTAGACCTTTTCAATTGTGAGGTAACCAACCTGAACGACTACCGAGAAAACGTGTTCAAGCTCCTCCCGCAGCTCACGTATCTCGATGGCTACGACCGGGACGACAAGGAGGCCCCCGACTCGGACGCCGAGGGCTATGTGGAGGGCCTGGATGACGATGAGGAGGATGAGGACGGTGGGTGCCGGGGGGGATGGACAGGGGTGGGCTGGTGGTCTCCTCCCCACAGCTGTGCAGGGAAGGGGGGCTGCTTTGTTAACCACGGCCCCTGATCTTGCTCATGCATCCTGAGGCTCCCTGATGGCATGGTAACGACTTGAGAAGCATCTGTCTGAACCCCCCCCCCCAATCAGGTTCTTTTTCCAGAGGCCCCTGGAATGAGATCCTAGGGTGTCTCTGTAGTATGCCCCTGGGCTCAATTCCCACCCCCAGTAGTAGGGAAGATGGGGTGTGGCTTGAGGGTCCCATTCATCTAGGTCTCCTTAGTGGAGAGGAGGGCAGGAGCTGGAGAGGGTGTGGAGCCCCCTGGTGGCTGCAGGACACAGGACCTGCAGGGTGCTGGTGCAAGGGGGTGGGGGTGGGGGGCTGGGAGGTGGAAGAGGCTTGCAGGGGGCATGCTGAGCACCCTGGTAGTGAGGTGAGGGTGAGTGTGAGCCAGCAGGGCCTACAGGGAGGAAGGAAGGAAGAAAAGAGAGGGCCACCTCCCGCTGTCCCCTTCCCATGTGCTAACACGGTGCGGCCTCCCTGCAGGGCTTCATGGCCACAGTAACCATGAGAAAGAAGACATTTGGCCCATAATTCACACACAGGATTTTTTGTTTTTCCTTGTTAGGTTGGAGTGTTTTGCAAGATACTCACATATGTGTTCACCCAATGGGAAGGGCCCAGGTTTCTAGGCCCACCTCCATGGCTAACTTGATGAGTGACCTTGAACAAGTCACTTCTCCCCTCAAGGACTCAGATTTTCACCTTTAAAGCCAGGAGTTTGGTAGATGCTCCTTCCAAGTGAATCAGCGTCTTGGCTTCTGTAAGCCCTGTGACTTGGTCCTTTGATGCAGCAATTTCTCTGTGGTCTCAGCCTCCACAAGGGATCTCTGCTTTTGTAAAACCTGGGAGGAGGGCTTGTCTTTTGGATTACTTCCGGATGTGTTGAGTCATATTGGAGCAGCCCTGCTGTGGGTGCCGGTGGGTGTGAGAGGGTCCTGGGCCCCACCGAAGACCGTACTGCCTATGCTGGGCCCATGAGCCTGGGTTTGTGCTGTGAGGGAGACCAGCTCACCCCCGGTTCCCCTGTCCCCGTTTCTGCCACACAGAGGAGGAGTATGATGAAGATGCTCAGGTAGTGGAGGATGAGGAGGATGAAGAGGAGGAGGAGGAAGGAGAAGAGGAGGACGTGAGTGGAGAAGAGGAGGTAAGGGGCTGGGCAGGGGCACCATCTCCGAGGGTCCACCTGACTTATTGCCTCTTCGCAGTTGTATGTTAATTCAGGTATTTACTCAGTGCTTAGACTCTGCTAGGGAAAACCAAAGACTACCTTGAGCCAATGGTAGGGTAAGACACTGCTGGGTGCCAAGTGACAGTGACCAGGGTCCCTGGCGCATGTGGAAATAATGCTTTTATGCTGACACCTTGGCTCGCCCCCAGTTTCTTTTTTTTTTTTTTTTTAAGATTTTATTTATTTATTTGACAGACAGAGATCACAAGTAGGCAGAGAGTCAGGCAGAGAGAGAGGAGGAAGCAGGCTCCCTGCTGAGCAGACAGCCCGATGCGGGACTCGATCCCAGGACCCTGGGATCATGACCTGAGCCAAAGGCGGAGGCTTTAACCCGCTGAGCTACCCAGGTGCTCCCACCAAGTTCTTTTTAAACAACAGGTTGCCTGATGCTTTAGGAATGGTGTTTGGTCTGCAGACATTGACTAGCGGGGGACTGCAGGAACAGCATTAAGGCGGCGGCCCTGTGTTGAGAATGAGTTCGCACACCTTGCTGACTCTGAAGGAGCTGGGAATACTATCCTTAGGGGGCCTTTACCCTCCCCTCCAAGGGATCCATGTGTGCAGAGTGGTAGACGGGCTGGGTGGGGTGAGGTTGAGCTTGCCCACGGAACCTGGATTTGCTAAAACTGGGGTCTTCCCTTGAAGCCAGAACTGTTCTGAAGCCAAACGAAAAGCTGGCTGGCTTTGCAGGACCGAGTTGGCATGGGGAGCTTTTTCTCCAGAGAGCACACATGCAGGAAGGCGTGCCTGAGTTTCAGGGACTCGGGGTCAAAAATTTTGAGCCTGGGTTTGCAGCTCCTGTGTGTGGTGCGGGTATTTTCTGGAGAAGGGGTTCCGGGCTTTGTCAGATTCTTGATGGGCTCCTTGAGGCAAAGGGACCTCTGCTCTGTGTCCATCCTGAGGTGACAGGTTCTTGTGGGGCTCTGAGAGGCAGGGGCAGCCTCTACTTTTTTGCTCCCACAGTCTAGGGAAGTGCCTTCCTCAGCATGTCCCTGGGCAGGAGGTACCCCTAATGTCCGCTGTCCATCTTCTCTCCTAGGAGGATGAAGAGGGTTATAACGATGGGGAAGTAGATGACGAAGAAGACGAAGAAGAAGTTGGTGGTATGGCAGCATTTTTATTCTCGGCGGGTGGCGGCCTGGCCCCCTCATTTGGCAGAGTAGACCGCAAAGGCCCAGGGGACCCGACCGAGGGTAGAACCCGTCCGTCTGAGGCTTTTGGGGCCTCCTTGGCTTGGCAGATCCCCCGTCTCAGATTTGCCAGGGGCGGCAAAGCTTCCCAGATGCGTGGTCCCCTGGTTTCCTGGCAGGTGGGTTGAGTAACCGGCAGGATCAATGTTTTAACCTAAATGCCTTTTCCTTCCTCTTCCAGAAGAAGAAAGGGGTCAGAAGCGAAAACGAGAACCTGAAGATGAGGGAGAAGACGACGACTAAGTGGAATAACCTATTTTGAAAAATTCCTATTGTGATTTGACTGTTTTTACCCATTACCCACCCCCCCGAAATCCCGCCCCCCGAAACTTATTTTTTTCTGATTGTAACGTTGCTGTGGGAACGAGAGGGGAAAAGTGTACTGGGGGTTGTTGGGGGGGAGGGAGGGGGGGAGGGGGTGGAATAAAATACTATTTTTACTGCCACTCTTTATTTTTTTCCCCTACTTTTTCTTTGTGTCTGGTTTTGTCCCTGTAAATGCGATAGCTGAGTACACACCGAGTGAGCATTTGTTCCTTACTCTCAAAGAGGACGGTTTGGAGGGCTCTCACACTTCCTGGTATTTCCCGAGTCTCTGGAATCGGTTGGAAGGTCATGGCTGGCCTCCGTTTTTGGTTTCTCAAAAGCCCGGGAGGGGCTGAGCACCAGCCGGCATCTTACCTCTTGTTCAGGGTCCCGTGATTCCTGCATTTCTTGGGCCTTCTAGAGGCATCCAACGCCCTGGTTTGTAAATAGCAACCGAAAGGTGTATTTTGGCACTGGTAGAGGGACATTCCCCGTCTCTCATTTCTTTCCTCCTTCACAGATGGTGGTGGGCTTTGCTCTCCGAAGAAGACTCTGAGGTCACTCTTCAGAGTTAGGAGCCAGAGAGCTGAAAACAGCAGGCTTAGGAGTTAGGAGTAAAATGGAGTTGGTAATTCTAATTAAAAGAGAAGAAGCAAACCCTCAAACGTCAACCTCTTTAAAAGATTTAAAAAACAAAACAACAACAAAAAAAGCTGTCCTATCTTGTTCTGTAAAATATTAGAACGCTTTGTTTTATGAAAATGACAAGAGAATTCCTCCACGTGTACTTCTGTGCTTAGACCATTTTTACAGACCTGAGCACAGGAGACGCTGCTGCATGTCGGCTGGGTTTTTTTTTCATACACCCGAGCACGGAAAAACTAACGCAAAATTGTATTTTCTTACCTAGTGGAAATCTGAAATGACTGCAAATTCCTGGTGAATGTACAGGTTTGCTTTCATGTCCCTCTTCTGGATTGCTTTAGAAGTGACGTGTGATTTCCTAGCCCGTGTTTCATCTGTATAAAAGAACATCTGCACCGGTTTCTCTCCTCCCCCTCAGAAGAGCCAAACTTTTGAGTTTTATGTCTGTTTGTCATTGATAAATTTCAATAAATCTTTTTATACAATTTTTTTGGGGGTGGCTTCTTTGAGTCCAACAGGGTCATCAGTCTTTATGAGATGCATTCCAGATAAGCTGCCAGCTGATGGGGCGGGGGAGGGAAGCTTAGCTTCTTATCTGATCAAATAGCTTCTTTCCAGGGCAGGTAACCTGATGCCCGAGTTTTGGATGCCTTGGCTCCCAAAACAAGGTTGGGCGGTGTGCTGTCCTTGTTGAGAGTTTCGTCATCAGCATAAAAACCCCAAAAGATGTAAAGATACAAAAAATTACTCAAACACCAAAATGATCACCAAAAAAATTTTGCCAACTTTGAGACCTTATTTTGAATTCTTTTACGGTTTTGTTCAGACTCTGGAGAAAGGACATGTGCTCGAAGATCTCGGGAACGTATAAAACAAACTTATTCCTTCTTGACTTACCGTGATGATGGTCGTTTCTCTTATCTCTGAAGAGTTCAAAAGCCTGTGTCTTCAATGGCGATGTAGCAGTCCGTTCACTGTTCTGACTTGATGAATGCTAACCACGTGGCTAGAGAACATTTGGGTTATTTTCCACGTCTCACTACAGTGAGCGTTCTGTTGTTAGACATTTTGTAGATTTTTTTTTTTTTAGTACAAATGCTTAAAAGTAGGGTCCTTGAACAAAAGTTGACATCGCTGAGGCTTAGGTGCAAGGTTCTGTGTTTTCCAGAAGGGTTATATCAATGTACTATGGTAGTGAATGCACATACACATATGTTCATTCTCAGCCCTACAGCCTTGAACCCCCACAGTGAGGGCTAGTTCTGTGCGATTCCCACAGAATAAGGTGCTTCTTGGGGGGAGAATGATGCACCCTATCTCCTGGGTGGTACTCTGGTACCTGCTGTCCTTTTCTTTGGCACGGACATCCTCTGGCTCTGGGTGTAGGATGAAGAGAAGGCTTCCCAGGGCCAGGTGCTGTGCTCTACCCTGGGGCGGCAAGGATGAGCCAGTAAAAGAACATAGGAGTGGGGTGGAATCAAGAGACTGGCAGACCCAGCCCTGGATTTTCTGGCCCTGACTCCTGTGGAGGCTTTAGGGGTTAGTCAACTCGTAGATCTGGACATAAGTGCTGTAAAACTTGGATGGATGGTGATGAACAGATTAGTGCTGATGGGATTAAGAGAACAGGCTATCAATCATAGAACGTGTTCACATCAATCTTCGAGGAAAGGGATTAGTGTGCCCATTTTACAGATGAGGGAAACTGAGGTCAAGTGACAGGGAGGTAAGAAGCGATGGAGCCAGCCTGAAACCCGGTCTGTTGGGACTATTTCCATTTCATGAATGGCAAGGAAGAAGAGGAAGCTCAGTGCAAGGGGGAGAGGCAGGAAAAGCCGATCTATCGAACTGGCTGTGTACCTGGTGCCGGGCTTTATCTGAAGCATCTCGTTCATTTTACAGAATCCTCACAGCCACCTAGGGAAATGCCATTCTCCTTGTGTTCTACTGGTGGCTCAGAGGGATAGGCCCAAGGTTCTGCAGCTGGAAAAAAGCAAGCAGCACCAGTAATAAGCTATGGAGCTTTTGCTTCCAGAGTCAGCCCTCTTTCCTTACCCCCAAGTGCCAGCAACCTCCTCCCCCAAGCTGGGGCCACTCGTATGGGCCAGCTGCGTTCATGCAGTTCTTCCCCCTCCACCATGAGGGTGCAGCAAGCAGAGCCTGATGGCTGGCAAATACCATTGCATGGACCCTTGAGAGGGAAGGACTGTTAGAAATCACATGGCCATCAATAGTCCCATTGGATGGAAGAGGAAACCTAAACCAGAGGGCGTGAGTGATGGGCCCAAGTGATGGGCGTGAGTGATGGGTCTGCAGTGGCAGACCCCAACCTGGAAAGCAGGACCCCTGTTCCCGGGCGGCTGCCTCATAACCACAACGTCACTGTGGTCGCAGGGAGGCCTGCTACTGTGGGAAGTGGGATAGCATCTCCCAGGAAGAACAGCCAGGCCTTTGACCTACAGGATATATAGCAAGCACCACGGCACATCGTGGGCTCCGTGTGGCTTTGGAGAGCATCCTATGTTTTTAAAGATGCACGGTGTGTGTGGGGGGGGTGGGGAGTGGCTTCCCCATTGTGTCTCCCGTTGATTATCCAGGGAACCCATGCACATTTCTTGATGGAGAACAGTCCTTGGAAAGAGAATAATGATGGTGATGATTCTAGATTATGAGCTGCCCCGTGCCCTGTGCTTTATATCCATGGCCTCCCTGAATCCTTGCATAGATCTTGTAGAGTCAGAGTTCAAGGAGGAGGCAACTAGCCCAGCTGGTCAGTGGCAGTTAAGCCTCAAACTTACGTCCTGACGTGAGAGACCCCGTTCTTATCCACTGTGTTAAAAGAGCCAGGCATGAGGGAAGGGGGGGGGGCGGTTCCGTTTGGATGAGCAGTTCCGTTTTTCTCATTTGCTGACTTGCAAAGGCTGTTTTTAATCCTTGTTCAGAAACTCATTGTTTGTGGTTGGAAGGATTCCCACTGTGGGTCCCTAAGAAGCAGCTTTGCACAATGGTGGCCCTGAGTCCTTGCTCCAGCCCTTAGATAGGCCCCTGTGGCAGGCTGGGCCCCAGGGTGAGTGAACAGGGCCAAGGAGAGGGTGGGAGGTGGTGGCACGGAGGAGAGCATGTCAGGCGGGCCATGTGTATGCAGGGGAGAGACGAGAAAGACTCCAACCCGAGGGGACATGTGCAGCCTTGCTGACTAACAGTGACAGGAAGCTGATGTAGGAGACATCTGTGGAGTTGGGTCTGGCAACAACACTGGGGTCCCCCAGAGGGACTCACATGGATATGGAACCTGAGGTTCAAGTGGGACTACCCTCTCCAGTTCCCGGGATGACCCAGTTCTGGCCAATCAGTGTATTCTGAACTTAGACCATAGTGACTGGTACAAGGAAGGGCCTGGAACCCAATCTGGTTAAATGAAGCTTGGTCCTTGGAATTTGGAAAGTGAGAAACTTCCTGTTGGAGCTTTGGGGCTGGGAAGTCAGAGACCTGGAGTTGTAGAGGCACACACATCCCTTGGAGAGAGCCTCTTGATCATTCCATCTCAGCCTGGAAAAGTCCTGACCCACTACGACGGTGTGAAGACACCAGCATATATTTAAAACTTGTCTGTTGGACATTGTACATTGTTTTGCTTCTCATCCGGTAGAGTCATTCTTATCCCATTTCAGAGACTGAACACATACAAATGCTCGATAAATATTAGCTGCTTAGTGCCAGACGCAACAATAAATGGCTCGTAGAAATCAGCCTGGTGTTTTCCCGAATGTCCCTGATAAGAATCCCTGGGGCTTGTCCGACGGCCAGGCCTCACCCCCTGGGAATTCTGGTTCAGTAGCTCTGGATCGAGGCCTGGGAATGTGTGTGTTAACAAATACCCAGAGGATTCTCATCACTGGGGACCTTTGGGAAGTGCTGTGTCAAACTCACTTTCCACAATGGCCTGGTGAGGAAAGCATGGCCATGCTCAGTTCACGCTGAGAAAGTGAGGATCAGAGTGAGATGGAGTAACCCGCCCAAGCTACCACAGGGCAATGGGCAGAACTGGGATTCGAACCCGGGTCTCCGCGACTTTCACATGTGTTACAGAAAGAGGAGGACACTAACTCCTGTGTAGCTCACAGGTTGTGAGGCGGCCGGAAAGATGGAAAGAACACTGCAAAGCAGGAGGCCGTCATTGCTATTGAGAAGAGAAGGGGCGGGGGCGCCTGCCTGGCTCAGTGGGAAGAACCCACACCTCTTGATGTTGGGGTTCATGATTTTGAGCCCCATGTTGGGTGTAGAGAGCACTACAAAAAAATAAACTTAAAAAGAGAGAGAGAGAGATGCCAGTTTTATGAAAAAGAGGCCCAAGCAACCCAAATACTTTCTGTAATGAGCAGAAAACAAAATCCTAAAAGCCACTTGGTAATTAAGATAATCTGTGTGGACGGTTTTTCTTCCCCCCTCGAAAAACTCACATGCAACAAAATTCACTCTTTGCACCGACTGCCATGGTCTGGGTGCAGTTCATGCAAGGTGTTAGTTGTAAAAAGAAACGGATTTGGGGGGTGCCTGGGTGGCTCAGTGGGTTAAAGCCTCTGCCTTCGGCTCAGGTCATGATCCCAGGGTCCTGGGATCGAGCCCCGCATCAGGCTCTCTGCTCAGCAGGGAGCCTGCTTCCTCCTCTCTCTCTGCCTGCCTCTCTGCCTACTTGTGATCTCTGTCTGTCAAATAAATAAATAAAATCTTTAAAAAAAAAAAAAGAAAGAAAAAGAAACGGATTTGTGTTCTCGGGGCAGCCTCCATCTTGCTGACCACCTTCTGCAGTGCAAGGAGTCTTGGCCAGGCTCAGGAGGGTCAGGAGGTCTGGATCCCCATCCTGGTTCTGCCCTGAGACTACCTGGCCCGGGGATGGCAGACACATGGCCTTTAGAAGCTATTGGAAGAGGAGGGCCGAGTGAGTGACCTCTGACAGCCTTGGTCAAGGGTTTGTTGTGATTGTCTTTCCCTCTTGCCCTGAGCCTCCCCCTGCCCCCAATCAACTACCCATCATGCCTCTTGGTCATGGTGTTGCCTGCCCAGACTCTGAGGCACCGACCGGGAAGGTCAAGGTGGGAGAAACAGCCTTGCTGCTGAGACAGGTGCACTCTGATGAGCAATCAGCAAAACAAGTTTCTGAGGCCTCACCACACAGACAGATAGCTGGGTCTATACACACCCAGCACTGCCCAGATAACCCAGCTGAGCCAATCAGGAGTTTGGGAGAAACAATCTGTACGGAGGCCTCGCTGTGTGCCCAGAGCCTGCCACCTATGACCTTACTCTATCCTCACAGTGCAATTGTCTTTGATGTGCTCTCCCTGTTTTCCAGATGAAGAGACTGAGGTTCATGGATGTCTTGGAACTTGCTTGGGACCACACAGCCAGGAAGGCCCCTGATGGTAGGAGAACCCGGTAGGCTTCCCAGCCCCAAGGCTGGAGATGTTTCCTCCGTACTCAGCCCAGTGCCGCTAAGAACTGCAGCAAGATTCGTCTGCTCCAAATCTTGCTTTGACTAATTTCACACCTTTCCTCAGGAATCTAGCTCTTGTGCCCAGCACGGTCCTCCCACTCCACTCTGCAGTTCTCCAGACTCCTAAGTCTGTGACAAAACCAGTCTCTCCAGAGTCGCTGGGAACAGATGTCTACAACAAAAATGATCTGGACCTCAGGAACAAGGAGATTGGGTCTCTACCTCTGGAGAGAGAGGGACACTAGATGTCTTGAAGGAGCAAAAGCAGCTCCTTCCCCTGCTTGAAAACCGAGGAAGAAGCAGCACAGCCGGGGACCCCATCCCAGGCTGGAGCCGGGAGGCCCTGTGACCTGGGATGGGCCACCTCTCTGCATGACCTCCATCCCAAAAGTATCCAGAGGGGCCAAGCACATGTGTGTGTTGACAGGAATGATCCAGAAGAGAAGGTACATGAAATGGAGAGTGTCTCAGAGAAAGTCAAGATGCAGGGAATCCTGGTTAGCCTCTGGTGGAGGAAAAGCCCCTTCCTCCTCTGTTGCTGGGAGAGAAAGGAGAGAAAGGCTGTGATGCAGAAAGGTGGGTAGATTGGTGGAGGGAGGATGGCAGAGTTCCTGTCTGCTCTTGAAGGAAATAGGAAGCAAGTTGGTCAATGGAGTTTGGGGGCAGTGAGGGCAGAATGGGAGTGAGGGTTTGAAGAGGGATGAGAAGGTGTGAGACAGTTGTCCGAGAAGGTGGGAAAACAGCGCCCCACCCCCGCACACTGTGAAGTCTGGGAGGAGCCAGTGCCCATTTACCTGCAACTGGGGACCCACGACTATAAAGGGAGATTAGCCAACAGGCGTCAGGGTGGTAGACAGTTGGGTTTCATTAGCGGGATGACTATAATGCATAAGGCGTGGGGTGTTTGGGAGATTGTCAGGACTGACCAGAAATTCCAAGTTGGCTAAGGAGGGAAATGAGTCATGATTGATAGTGAGAAAGCAGAAGAAGCTCTGTAGACTGGAGAACTGCCAGGCTAGAAGGATTGTTGGGATGGGACCACCAAGGCAGGTGAGCTGCAGTGGGAGGAGGCAGCCATCAGAGGGAAGGTCAAGGACCGGGCAGTGGAGGGTGGGTGTCTGAGTGAGATGGAAGAACAGATCTTCACTAGGGATGAGAAGATGGCAGAGCTGAGAGGCCAAGGCATTGGAGGGTTTAGCTGCAAGGTCACTGAAGTTACTAAGAATGGTAGCAGGAGGGACGCCTGGGGGGCTCAGTTGGTTAAGCGTCTGCCTTTGGCTCAGATCATGATCCCAAGGTCCTGGGATTGAGTCCCACATCAGGGTCCCTGCTCTGCAGGGAGCCTGTTTCTCCCTCCGCCTGCTGCTCCCCCTGCTTCTGTGCTCTCTGATAAATAAGTAAAATCTTAAAAAAAAAAAAAAGAATGATAACAGGAATCATAAGAGGAAAAGAGATGTGGAACCACCTCCCTGACAAGGAGGTACACGACAGCAAGGAAGAGGCAGTCATAACTGTTTAGAGGAGGAGGAAGGAGAGACAGAGCAGTGATGGAGCATGAGGAAAAAGTCCCCAGTTCCAGGCTTGGGGACCCATCAAGGAGGGGGGTGGTCTCCTCCTGAGGAGATTGTAGGGGACCAGGACTCAGTGGGTTCAGACCAGGTTTGAGTTAGGACAAGGGAGGAGATCCCTCAGCTGTTTACCGATGGACAGTACACGGTTGCAGAAGGTGTGTGGAGGTGAAAAAGGGGAAGACCAGCCCTCCTTCCTCCTCAGACCACTTCCGTGTATCTTCATGGCTGGAGCCGGCAAAAGGACCAGGTCTTTTCCATTCTGGTGCTTGTGGGCCTCCAGGGAGGAAGCTCGTGCATTCTGTTTGCTGCCTCAGACTCTTTGGAGCTTGCTGGCTTCTCCTCCCAGGCTGCCGACCCCCTATGACCCCAAACGCCCGACTTCTCTGTCCTAACCAAGTATAAGTTGTCGGCTCTGCAATTTGGCTTAGGCCCACTCCCTTCCAGAACAGTCCCGGCAAGAGCTGGTGATAGAGCTTCCACCGGCCAAATATCGAAGCCAGATCTTACACGCCTTGGGCTGGCATTCCAGACATCATCTCTGGGATTCCAATGGCAGGCAGGACAGCCGGAAGCGCCAGCCCAGCCCAGTCTCTCTGGGTCCTAGCCCCTCATGGACGACCTAACAAACAATTCAGAAAATTTGCTTCCCCAAGAAGCAAGGACTTCTTTGTTACTTGGATATGATGGCAGCTCCGGGGCCTGGGCCATTCAGTGGACTCTGCTGCTGTCTGGACATCATGCCTTCCCTTTCCAGGCAAAAATGTGCTGCCCCGGTGGGCTAGTCATTGGCACTAGGAGACCCCACCATAGGGCTGCTTCTGGCTTGGACACCAAGCCCTGCCTCAGTCATCTGGCCAGGGGGCTCCAGCTGTGTGGAAAGAGCTGCCTGGGCCCCCTCTCTCAGGAGGGACTGTGGGCAAGCAAAGCGCTTGAAGGTTTTAGAGTTGTCAGCGGAATCAAGTTTCCGAGTTTTGTCGCTCATGCTTCGTGCACCCCAGATCCTCTGTGGGCATCTGTCACAGAACCTGCCTTCGCCCGCTTCCTTGGACCCTATCCAGATTCCGCGAGTTCTCGGCTGCCTGGATTGGCCCCTGGAAGTCTCTTTGATCTCCATCATTGAGGTTCCTGACGGTCCTTTTCCTCCTGACCACCTCCAGGCTGTGCCATTCAATGTGTCTTAGAAGACACAGGGCCCTCATGGCAAGAGGCCTTAAGTAGGATAAACTAATAGTTCTGTTGATACCGGGGAGCCAGATTCTCCCCTACAGGTCAGTATTTCATGAAATGTTCCACACCACAGGAAATAATTGAAAGAGCAGGTATTGACCACCATGCCAGCCATGGTCGGAGGTGCTGACTGGGACTACAAAGTTTAGGGAGGCGTAACTTCTCCCTGATTTCAAGATGGCGACTGAGGCACCATCTGAATTTGAGCTGTCCCTTGAGGTTGTGTGGCGACAAATGAAATTTTGCCCAATTTGATCAGTAGCTACCCAAACTGTTAATTCTTAAAACTGTATCAGCATGGAAAAAGGCTTGTGACAAAAGGACCAAGTTTCCTGCTGACCAGGAGGAAAAAAGGAGAAATGTTCTATAATTGTTATACAATTTTTTAAAACCCCAGAAAACAAATCAATATGCATACAAATAAGAAAAACACGTTGTTTATTGCCATATGAAAAAGATGACATGCTCCATAATTCAATAAGAACAAAAAACCCAATTTAAAAAATGAGTAAAATAAAGATCTCTGAATAGCGCATTTTTCAAAGGAAGTAACAAAGAGCCTAGGAGCACGTGAAAAAGTACCCCACATCATTAGCTATCAGGGAAATGAGTTATCACTCACACCCCTCAGGACAGCTAAAATTAAAGACTGACAACAACAAAAGTTGGTGTTGAAAAACCAACTCTCCTTTATGCTCGATGGGTGTCTAAGATGGTACAGCCTCTTTGGAAAAAGTTCTGCAACTTCTTTTAGTTTTAAAATCGTATACCTACCCTGGAATCCAGCAATTCCATGCCTAGATATTTACCCAGCAGAAATGAAACATGCGCGCAATAAGACTTGTGCAAGAATGTTGACAGCATCTTTGCAAAAGCCCCCAAATGGAAACAACTCAAATGTCCAACAAGAGGTGAATAAAGAAACAAACAAAAATAAAGAAACAAAGAATAAAAAAACCGTATAATGGAATACTCCCCACCAATAAAAAATAGATGAATTACTGATAAACACAACAACTCAGAAGAGTATCAGAGCTATCATGCTAACCAAAACCAAGCCAGACACAAAAGAGTACAGACTGTGTGAGGCCACTTACATAAAATTTAGTAACAAGCAAAACTAATCTATAGGAATAGAAGTCAAACACTGGCTTGCCTCTGGGGCATGGAACTGGGGATTGATTGGAAAGGGGCATCAGGAACTATCTGGGGTAATGGGATTGTTCTATATCTTGATTAGAGTGTGGGTTTCAAACACGTGTACATTTGTGAGAGTTCATCAAACAGAAGATTGGTGTATTTCACTGTATGCAAATTTTAACTGAAAAAATTAAGAACCGTAAGTAAATATTGAACTTTAGCTAATGATATGCATGCTGAAGTTTTCAGAAGTGAAGGGCACTGATTTCTGCAAATTATTTTTAAATGCATAAAAAAACAAGAGGGATTGATGGATATGTGATAAAGTAAATATAGCAAAATTTTAATTATAGAAGCTAAGGGGTAAATATATGAGGTTTTGATGCACAATTTTTTTCACGTTTTATGTATGTAGAAAAATTTCAGGATGGAAAGAATGATGTGAAGATGGCACGCAGAACAAAGATATATTATAGAATTAACATTATGGATTATTTTTTAAATCACCTGAAACATCAACTTTGTATTTTGTATTCAACTAAAATGCTTTAACATAATTCTGTATTGCCAAAGTAAAAAAAAAAAGCTTATTATAGTAACTTTGGACTATGCAGAATAGAAACAAAAATTTCTTTTTTCGGAACCAAAATTTTTAAATCTGTATTCCCATGACCCATAGAAAATCACTTAACAACCTATTAGTGTATTTTCTTACTAAACATCTCCAACATTTCCCTGTCATTAAACATCCTTGAAAACGTGATTTTTAGTTAGTAGTACATTTCATTGTATGTATGTACTATATATAAATTGTTAATCATTCCCTATTGTTAAATGTTGGCTTGTTTCCAGGTTTTTCTACTGCAAACAAAGCGAGGGTGAACGTTATGGTACATACATCTTTGACCACATTTTGGTTTTTCTTTAGGATGGATTCCTTGCAGCTGGGTTACTAGGTCAAAAGTTAGGAATACTTTTTACATGTAATACGAGCAAATTGCTTTCCAGAAGGGTTATACCAATTTACATACATAAGTAGTATGTAAGACTGTTTTTTTTCTCCTGCAATTTTATCACCTTTGAATATTTTTTTAATTTAGTTTTTTTTCTTTGGCCAATTTCATAGAAGATTGTATCTTATTATAATTTTAATTTGTAATCCTTTGAATACTATTAAACAATTTTTCCCCAAATTTTTATTAGTGATTTGTATTTCTTCTCTGAATTAACATCTGCATCTTTTCCCTATTGTTCTGGGGAGATTTTTTACTATATTTAAATTTATGTATTAAAACTTTTAAAAAATGTTGGTATTAAAGCTTTTTGTAAAGTGAGCTTATTAATCCCATACCTTATGTGTTTGCTACAGATATTTTTCCAGGTTATTGAATATTTTTTATTGAACTTTTTATTTTGAAATAATTGTGGATTCACATGTACTTGCAAAAAATAATGCAAAGAAATTCTGCACACCCTTCACCCAGTTTCCCCTGATGGCAAGATCTTGCAAAATTATAGCTCCATATTCATCACAAAGATATTAACATGGACAGTCAATCCCCAGGACCCTTCCAGCCTCAAAGATCCCTCCTCTTACCTTTTTTATAGGTATACCTACTTCCCTCCTGATCTCAATCCCTCCTTAAATCCGGCAACCACGATTCTGTCCTCCATTTCTATAATTCTGTTATTTGAAGAATGTTATGTGAATGAAATACTATAATACGTAACCATTTGGGGTTGTCTCTTTTCACTCAGTGTAATTCTCTGAAGATCAATCTCAGTTGTTGCCTTATCAATAACTTGCTCCTTTTTAGTTCTCAGTAGTGTTCCATGATGCAGAGAGATCACAGTTTAACCATTCTCCCCATTCTAGGACATCTGGGTTGTTTCCAGTTTCTGGCTATCATCAATGAAGCCGCCATAAGCACTCACATACAGGTTTCTTTTGGACATAAGTCTTAATTTCTTTGGGATAAATGCCTCGGAGTGCGTAACTGAATTGCATGGTAGTTTGCCTGGTTAGATCTCAGAGAAAGTGCCAAACTCTTTCCCAGAGAGGCCATCCCATTTTACATTCCCACCAGGATTATATAAGTAGTCCAGTTTCTTGAACTCTCGACCCTGAGATCAAGAGTCACATGCTCAACCGACTGAGCCAGCCGAGCACCCTGGTTTTGTCACTAATTTATTTTAGAAAATTCTGATAAGTGTGATGAAATATCTCCTGGTGGATTTAATTTGCACTCCCCTAATAATTAATGATGTTAATCATCTTCTTACATGCTTGTTTGTCATCATTTTAACCTCTTTGATGATGTATCTTTTCTAACTAAATTGCTTCTTTTTTCTATTTTTTAAGATTTTATTTATTTATTTGGGAGAGACAGAGATAGTGAGAGAGAGCACAAGAAGGGAGGAGAGGGAGAAGAAGGCTTCACGCTGAGCAGGGAGCCCGATGCGGGGCTCGACCCCAGCCAGGAGCCTGGTATCATGAGCTGAGCTGAAGGCAGACGCTTAACCAACTGAGCCACCCCGGTGCCCCAGTTCTGCCAAACATTTAAGGAATTAACACCAAACTTTCTCAAACTCATCCAAAAAACAGAAGAGTAGAGAACACTCCCAGACTCATATTACTAGCACAGCATCACCCTGGTACCAAAGCCAGATAAAGACACCAGGAGGAGAGAAAACTATAGGCTGTGATGAATATTTTCTGAATAAAATTGTATAGAATTGGTGTTAATTCATTAACATATGAATTCAATTCCCTTGTAGTGTAGGTCTACTCAAGTTACCTATGCCATAGTAAGTGAATTGTGGCAGCTTGTGGTTTTTGAGGACTTGGTTTTTTCCATCTAAGTGGGCACATGTATGTGTGTACATTCATCCATAGTGGCACCTTTGTTTCTTTTTTTTTTTTTTTTAAAGATTTTATTTATTTACTTGACAGAGAGAGAGATCACAGTAGACAGAGAGGCAGGCAGAGAGAGAGGGGGAAGCAGGCTCCCTGCTGAGCAGAGAGCCTGATGTGGGACTCGATCCCAGGACCCTGAGATCATGACCTGAGCCAAAGGCAGCGGCTTAACCCACTGAGCCACCCAGGCACCCACCTTTGTTTCTTTTTAAGCTCAACGGGGTCTGTAGCCATATCCTCACATTCGTTCCTGGTATTGGTCATTCCCGTGTTCTCTCACTTTTTCTTTTCTTCTTCTGTCTTCCTAATTTTGTCAATTTTACTGATCTTTTCAAAGACCCAGGTCTTTGTTTCATTGATTTTTCTCTATTGTTTTTCTGCTTTCAATCTCATTGGTTTCTCCACTCGTCTTTCTTATGTCCTTCTTGCTTTGAGTTTGTTTTGTTCTTTTTCTAGGTTCTTGACATAAGGTTTTAGATCACTCATCTGGGATTTTCCCTCTTTTCAAATGTATGCATGGAGTGCTTAAATTTCCCTCTCGGCGCTGCTTTACCTGCATTCCACAAATTTCGGTTTGTTTTATTTTCATTTGAATTCAGTTCAATGTATTTTTTTTAAATCTCTCTCATATGATCTTCTGTGACCCGTGGATTTTTATAGTTGCGTGCTGTTTAGTTTCCAATTATTTGAAAATTTCCCCGGTACCTTTTCGTTATCTATTTTGATTCTGTTGTGTTCAAAGAGCAAACTCAGAATGCCTTTAATTCTTAGATTTGTGGAGGCTTGTTTGACCACCAAGTATGTGGCCTATCCTGGTATATCTCGATATGGGCTCCATGAGTGCTTGAAAAGAATGTCTGCTCTGCTGTTTTTGGTGGAATGTTCTAAAAATGTCCGTGAGGTCCCCCTGCATATTGTGTTTTTCTCTATCCTTGCTCATCTGCCGGCTCATTCGATCAGTTGTTGAGAAAGGGATATTGCTGTCTTCAACACCAAGGGTGAATATGTCTATTTCTCCACTACTTCTATCGGTTTTTGCTTCACATATTTTGCAGTATTGTGGTTGGTGAGCACCCACTTAGGACTGCTATGCTTTCTTGATAGATAGGTCCCATTATCATTGCGTAATGTTCCTGATAAAATTCTTAAACTCTGAGGTCCAATTTATCTGATAAGAATATAGCCCCTCCTGCTTTTTTTTAAATTGATACTTGCACGGGAACTATATTTTATTTTTTCTAAATTAAGGTGTTTTAAAGATTTATTTATTTATTTGGGAATGAGAGAGCACGAGCGAGCAGGGGAAGGGGCAGAAGGAGAGAGAACCTCCCGCAGACTCCCGCTGAGGGCGGATCTCATGACCTAGAGATCATGACCTTACCTGAACTCAAGAGTCAGATGCTTAACTGACCAAGCCACCAAGGGCCTCTCCCTTTTTTTTTATTAAGTTTTTTTTTTTAAGATTTTATTTATTTATTTGACAGACAGAGAGATCACAAGTAGGCAGAGAGGCAGGCAGAGAGAGAGGAAGGGAAGCAGGCTCCTGGCTGAGCAGAGAGCCCGATGTGGGGCTCGATCCCAGGACCCTGAGATCATCACCTGAGCCGAAGGCAGAGGCTTTAACCCACTGAGCCACCCAGGTGCCCCTTTTTTATTAAGTTTTAAATTTTAATTCCAGTATAGTTAACATATAGTATTATGTTAGTTTCAAGTGTACAATATAGTGATTCAACAATTTCAGACAACACCCAGTGCTCTTCACAGCGAGCACCCTCCTTAATCACCTATTTCATCCATCCCCTCACCCCTCCACCTGTTCATAATCATCTGTTTGTTTTCTATAGTTAAGAGTCTGTTTCTTGGTTTGTCTCTTTTTTGCCTCCTTTGTTCATTTGTATTGTTTCTTAAATCCCACATATGAGTGAAGTCATATGGCCTTTATCTTTCTCCATCTGGCTTATTTCACTTAGCATTATACACTCTAGCTCCACCCATATTGTTGCAAATGGCAAGATTTTATTTTTTTTTATGGCTGAGTAATAGTCCATTGTATACATATACCATAACATCTTTGTCCATTCATCAGTCAATGGACACAGACTGCTCCATAATTTGGCTATTGTACATAATGCTGCTATAAGCAAGCATCAGTCTGAATCAGGGCGTTTGTATTTTCTTTGGTAAATACCCAACAGTGTGATTGCTGGATTGCAGGGTAATTCCATTTTTAACTCTTTGGGGAACCTCCATACTATCTCCTGCGGTGGCTACACCAGCTTGCATTCCCACCAACAATGCATGTGTGTTCCTTCTTCTCCACATCCTCTCCAACACTTGCTGTTTCTTGTATTTTTGATGTCAGCCCTCCTGACAGGTGCGAGGTGCTCTCTCATTGTAGCCGTGATTTGCATTTCCCTGGTGATGAATGATGCTGAGCATCTTCTCGTGTGTCTTTCGGCCATCTGGATGTCTTCTTTGGAGAAATGTCTGTTCATGTCTTCTGCCCATTTTTTAAATTGGATGATTTGTATTGGGGGTGTTGAGTTCACAAGTTCTTCATATATTTTGGACACTAACCCTTTATCAGAGATGTCATTTGCAAATATCTTCTCCCATTCGGTAGGTTGCCTTTTAGTTTTGTTGATCGTTTCCTTCTCTGTGCAGAAGCTTCTTATTTTGATATTTTTTAGTAGTAGTTTATTTTTGCTTTTGTTTCCCTTGCTACAGGAGAACTCTCTAGAGAGAAGTTGACCAATGTCAATGTCAGAGAAATTATTGCCTGTGTTCTCTTCTGGGATTTTTATGATTTCAGGTCTCACATTTAGGTCCTTAATCCACTTTGAATTTACCTTTGTATACGATGTTAGCCAGTGGTCCTGTTCCATTCTTTTGTGTGTAGCCATTGCAGGGGAGCCATTCTTTCTAAAGAGCTTCTTTAAAATGGAAAATGGGTGATGACAATTCTAATTAAATACCTGTACAAAAATATAGTGAACTCTTAGTTGTCCATAATGCAAAGAATCTAAAAGTGCAAAGATGAGGTAGCATTGCTGAATTCACTTACTTTACTCCCTACATGCCATCTTTTGGGTGAACAAATTAATACAAAAAATAGAAACGAATCCTAGTAACTCTGATATGCTGATTCCAAGCTGGCTTATACCAATCCTTGCAGAACTTATGCCAAAGAGCAGAAGTACTGTCAGGACTCTTCTAATTTCTATTTTGTAGGACTAATTCTCTCCCGCCTCAAGAATTTCGCTGAATTCCCCCAGGCCTCACAGGAACAGACCATTGTAAATATAGAATTTTAATCTTATTTCCAAATGAGATTATACACAGAACCACAGAAACACACCAACAAACTGAGAGAAGATATTCATCCAGCGCCTTCAAATGTGTGGCCCTTCCCTGGACCACACTGCTGATCATGTGCTATGAGTTAATATTTTTATAAATTCTGTAATTATCTTCAAGTTAGTACAAATACATTTTGTTATTTCTGCTTTTTTTTATATTCAAAGGACTGACATAAAAATGTGTATGTTTTAAATATGCCATAATTTTGTGGCCCCATCTGGGTATTTCTTCATTTTATAGCTTCACCAGGAATCCTAAAAAATGGCATTCGCTAGGCGCCTGGGTGGCTCAGTCACTTAAACATCTGTCTACGGCTCAGGTCATAATCCCAGGGTCTTGGGATCGAGCCCCACATCAGGCTCCCTGCTCAGCGGGGAGTCTGCTTCTCCCTCTCCCTGTGCTCCCCCTGTTCCTGCTCTCTCTCTTAAAAAAAAGCATTTGCTGAGGTCTCTTCTGATAGCTTAGGGAATCTACAGCAAGCCCTGAGTCCTTTGAGTACAGTATGCCCTGATCTAGGAATACTGGAATCATATTAGCTGATTATTTAGGGCTTTATCTAGAAAGAAACAGAATCCAGGTATTCTCGCCTCAAGCTAGAATAGCATGTGGAAAGACTGACATTGGAAGGATGGCTGCCTTCTTCCCAGCCCCCAAAGCATCTGGGTGGGGTGCTGAACTACCAACTCCACTGTTTTACAAAACCAAAATGGGGGTGCCTGGGTGGCTCAATTGGTTACGCGACTGCCTTGGGCTCAGGTCATGATCCCGGGGTCCTTGGATAGAACCCCATGTAGGGCTCCCTGCTAAGCAGGGAGTCTGCTTCTCCCTCTCCCTCTGCCTGAAGCTCCCCCTGCTTGTGCTCTATCTCTCTCTCTCTCTCAAATAAATAAAAAAAATCTTTTAAAAAAAAACCCAAAATGTATCATGTCATGTACTCATTTATTTGTATTTATTTATTTATTTTTAAATAAGCTCCATGTGCCACGTGGGACTTGAACTCAGGACCCTGTGATTGAGAGTCACGTGATCTACTGTCTGAGCCAGCCAGGCACCTGCCCCTATCATATCCTTCATGTAGGTAATAGCAGGTAAGCTTCAAAAACTAAATACAAATTAAAAGGAGACGTTTTATATCTTTGCTGGAAAGCCAAGGAGTTTGTAAAATTCACTTTACAGCTGAGGCCACAACTGCATCATATCAATACAAGGCAATCCAAGTCCCCATCCTTCAAGGTAGGATTCTGGGGGGAAACCTACATATTCAAGAGATTCAGATTGTCTGAATTATGATGGAGAAAACTGTCAGGCGAGTCAAGGGCTCTATACACTGGACGTCATATTGAGTTAAAAGGCTTTAAGAAATCAATACACAACACAGCTGATGTTTGCGTGACTCCATTGTTCACCAGCTGGAACAAAGTGGTCAAAGGGCGGGATGGTGCGTGGTTATGGGCTACCATCTTGTATTAGCATGGTGTGGCAGAGCCACGGATGCGTGTAAGGATAGGACCCAAGCCTTGAAATCACGATATCTGTGATGAGGATTGATGGTTTTCCCTTGCTCCTTTAATAACAATAAAACAAAAATCCTTCTGAGGCTTAAAAGATAGAGATATTAAAAGAGCAGATGGACAGCGAAATCTGATTCACTGGATACTTAGCACCACTTTTCTCCCACCACGGTGTATTAATTTAAAGCGAAGGTAAAATTGTCATTGCGCTCAGTTTAAAGGGAGTAATACACTGCCAGGAGTCAAATATCAAACAAAAAGGTAGAAGTAAGAAGTTTTGTTTCCCACCCCCCCAGTTGCTCAGCTCCCGCCTACTACCCTACTGATACACTTGTAACTGCTTCTTTGACGTCTTCTAAGACACCAATTTGCAAATATGAGTAGATCATTATAACCCCCTCTTTTTATACAAAAGGCAGCATAAAGAGTGCTAAGAGCATGACTCCTGAAGCCAGAGCCCAGTTCCTCAACCCATAAGTTGTGTGGCTTTAAGGAAGTTTCATAACCTCTTAGTGCCTCAGTTTCCTCTTCTGTATAATGAAGACAATAGTAGTATCTGTCTCATATGGTAACAGTATTAGATGAGCAAATACAGGTAAGAAACATTTAGGGCAGGGCCTGGCTTTCAGGGAATCCTCTATATGGGACACGTGGTGCTGTCATCACAGGGAGGTGTGGTATCAGGATTCTAAGGTCATGGACTCTGGAGCAGGACGGCCCAAGGTCAAATCTCATCTCCTTACCTGTAAAGTGTAGAAAAGAATAGTACTTATCCACCCAGGGTTGCGGTGAGGCTGAAACGAAGGATGCCTTGGACCTGGTAAGCACTACTATATTTCATCAGATCCAAGACTCTATGGATTGTGAGACATCGTTATTTCATGGGCTACGAAAGAAAAACCATTCCAATTAAATTATGACATGCCTTTGACTATAACGCATCCTTGTTTCAAAAATGTTTAACAAAGTGAAAAAAATGCACATTTTAGAATTGATGAAATGTGGGCTCCAAGTGTTAGCTATTATACTCTTGTTTTCACCCAAAAATACATCTGGGATATTGTTCTTTATTGGTCTAAAGACAGCTTCTCTCCTTTTAAAAAAGATGGCTTGGGGCGCCTGGGTGGCTCAGTGGGTTAAGCCTCTGCCTTTGGCTCCGGTCATGATCCCAGGGTCCTGGAATAGAGCCCCACGTCGGGCTCTCTGCTCAGCAGGAAGCCTGCTTCCTCCTCTCTCTCTGCCTGCCTCTCTGCCTACTTGTGATCTCTGTCTGTCAAATAAATAAATAAAATCTTTAAAAAAAAAGATGGCTGTATAGTAATCCATTGTGTGGGTGAGCCATCAATTACTTAACTGGTCTCCTGTTAGTTTCCCATCTATTGCTGTTACAAACAATCCCGCAATGAATAACCTTGTAGACATGTCCTTTGGCAAGTCTGTTCGCATGTCTGTAGGATCAGTTCCCAGAATCAGCACTGCTGGATGAAGGAGTACAGGTATTTGAAATTTTGGCAGGTGTTCTAAGCTCCAGTTTAAATTTCTAGGCTGCTTCACACCAACTCAAACTCAGGAAAGTCTGAGGAGGATAGATCTGAAATCAAAGTCCCTGAATGGAATTGGAAGAGTGTCACTACAGAGGTAAGGGAGGAAGGACATTCCTGTATATTCCTGGTGGCTGTGCAAATTGGCCAGGCTTCTTGAAAGGCGTTTTGGTCAATCTCTTAGATTCGACTTCTAGAAAGCTACCTTTCAGAAATACCAGCATCGGTTGCAAAGGTGCAGATAAGACTAAGGGCAGTTGGGATGTGCAGGTGAACTGATGTTAATGTGTCTGATGGGCAGAGCACTTCGAGGTAGGAGCTCTGCTGCCAGCTTTAAAGATACAAAGGCTTGAGACCCAGAGCTGGTAATTCCAGCAGCTAAGACAGGGCTGGACCTTAGCAGCCCAGTACAACTCTTGTGCTCTTAAGCATCATACAAATACCCTATTTGGAAGTTGTAGAAACATATTTGAGAAGCCCGGAGTTCCCAAAGGGGTTAGTTTATATTGTTACAAACCCGCACTGTGGGAGACGGTGTGACAGTGATAATGAATGAAGTAAATCTTTGTCTATAACAACCTCAACCTATGTCCATCCTGTATTGTCTTGTTAAAAACAATGAAAAGGGAGACCACTGGGCAGTTTGCATGGCACAAGTACTTTTCGATATATGTGATTATGGGATGTATCGATCAGATGGCAGACAGATAGATAGATATTAAAAGGTCTGGAAGGATAATTAAATAATTAAGGATATTCGCTTTAACCACCCCTGGGTGTGAGAGAGGGGAAGGGAAGGGGGACTTCGCTTCGTACACTTGCAAATTATTTGAATCTTTTCTACGAAGCCTGTGTTCTTATACCAGATTTGTTATTGGATTAGAAAGGCATCATTCCAGATTCGTGACATTTGACTTCATTCCCGCACCAACATCATCAGAAACACCCAAAGTGACTGGATGTGAAGGGGCATGTGGCCACCATGAGAAAAAAGAACCAACCCATATTCAGGGGTAAATAGCACTGCGCGGCACGACTGTATTCCTGGGCGATAACTGGGCACGATCGCTTACTAAAGTCACTTACCAAATATGAATGTTTTTAAATAATTAAGATATAGTTTAGTTTTCTTTTTAGCAAAACTTCTAAGTTTTTACTCCCTAGAATCTTCTCAAGCCGATTTGAAACTCTTTAAAGGAAAGTTTAAGATATTTTTCACGAGGATGTGCGGGGTGTCTATGAGCGATCCTTTTAAAGGGAATCCCTTTTCTGAAAGGTGCAGTCCTGGCTGAGGTGGTGGAGGAGGCCTGGGTGCACACTGGTGAGGGGGGGAGTCATTGCTGATGTCAGGAGAGCAAGGCGCGGCTGCCCCAGAGGGAGGCGGCTGCCCCAGAGGGAGGCGGTCTGGCTCCAAGACAGCCCAGCGCCCCTGGGCACCTCTCTGCAGGGTCAGCTCAGACTTCTGGGAAGAGAGATGGGCTCTTGAGCTTTCCAGGAAGGAGGAGTGTTGTAGAAAACTGATGGTTTGATCTTTGGAAAAAGAGCACTTGAGATGGTGTAAAGGGAATTTCTAAGGAATCAGCTCTGTACCAGAAAAGCAGAGAAAGAAGGAGTAAGGTTTCATCTTCTCATAAAGAAGTGTGCTCTAATGTCTCAGCGGGAAGCATGTTTCAGGATACTCGACCCTCCGACCTTGCATAGCTTCAGACTCTGGATGGAGCGTCTGGCAGGGGATCCTAATTTTGCAAGCCTGCCTTCTTCCTTCCTTTTCTCTCTCTTTCATTCTTCACCTGAGTTTTCTGGAATATTTGGAAATTTTTTTCAGGAGTGAAAGTTTGACCTCCTCCTTTATGGTTGATCTGAAAATGTGGTTTCCTGTATCTCGGGGACCCCATTTTACTGCCCTAAAATTCAGTCTCCTGTTTATTATTCCATGAGATAATTATGCAATTAGCTTGCAGGTGATTGGAAGAGGTTTCTTGAAATTCCTGAACCTATGAACTCCCTTTACATCCAGAAGCCAGAGGAATCTGCGGTCTCTGGCCATGGCCGGGGTCCCTCAGCTGGGAGTCAGACCCAGGGCTTTGCAGCAAGAAGGGACAGAATTTTTCATCTTCTTTGAGATCTTTTCCATCCCTGCTCAGCCTCACTGGGAGGATACTTGCTATTTGTGCTTCTTTTCCTTTTTCCTCTCATTTTCTTCATTTCCTTACTTAGTTAAAATATTGTCTGTTTTATAGAAGTACTTAAACTGTCTGTTCTTTTCAGCTGTTCTTCCCTCATAATGAAAATGGGCAAATACAGAGCCTGGGAGAAGCCTGCTTCCTGGTCCTGCGTCATCCCACGAACGTGCTTGTTGGTGGGGAGTCCCGGGCTTGGAGTTTGCCACCTCCCTGGGGAGTGGTACATCCAGCCCCGTCTTCTTCCTCCACAGCCCCTGCATCTCCTACAAAGCTTTGCCTCTTACCCTGAGCTCTTTGCTTTGGTAGATCCCTATGCCGAGTCTCAGCAAGGATATCTGCCTCCTACACTTTTGACTGGAACTCAAACACCACTTCCCGGATTGCATCTTTCTGTGAAATATGTCACTTCCTGGATTACATCACTTCCTGGAATCTAGCATCTCATTGGGTCCCTGGGACCAAGAATTTCCCGATTTGATTTTGTTCTTGTCACCTACAGGTTGCTCTCGTGACTTTTAGTCAGGATTAGGGTGTTAAGTGTTCTTATCATTAACAAAGAAACAAACAGAGGGACATATAGGAAACTTAGGGAGGTGACAGATAGGTCTGTTACTTTGCTTGTGATAAATGCAGCACGAGTGTTTGCATGTGTCCAAACCCATAAAATTGTACATATTAAATGTATATAATCCTCTGATATCAATTATGCCTCAATATGGTGTTTTACTTATTCATTTTTAAGATTTTATTTATTTATTTGTCAGAGGAGAGAGAGAACAAGGAGGAGGAGCAGCAGGCAGAGGAAAAAGCAGGTTCCTCACTGAGAAAGGAGCCCGATGTGGAGCTTGATCCCAGGACCCTGGCATCATGACCTGAGCCAAAGGAAGATGCTTAACCGACTGAGCCACCCAGGCATCCCCATAGAGCTGTTTTAAAATAAATAAACCCAACATTGAATAAGATACAAGCAAATTGGCCAATCTTTGCCCTGGAGGGACAAGTGACTTTATTTATTTGCCACAGTATCATTCTTTCTTATTTTTTGCATTTTTCAACCACCTTCTCTTTTTTGAATATTGCTTGTGCATACATACACACTTGGGGCCGAAAAATAATCTATATTTTGTCAGTGCTTTTTAATCACTTAAATTTTTTTTTTTTTTTTTTTTACTGTCTCCTAGCTCAGTGCTCTGTCCTCCACACCCCAGCTGCCTCCTGGGATGGAAGAAGGAGCCATGGTTTGTCACTGATGTATCAGGGGGCTGCCGGAGCTTCTCTACTTGTCATTCAAATCCTAGCCTACCTCTTTCCTGACCACCTCCAATTATACTGCTTTCTTTTCTTCCTGAATTCCTACATCCATTCATTCATTTCAACCCAATACACTTAAGTGTCTACAACACACTAGGCACAGTGAGAAGTGCTAGAAATTGATGAGAAGCTAGACAGACAGACAGACGCGGCCCACCCGTCAGTGAGTTACAGAGCTACCTTTGCTCTTGGAGAAGACAGTCGTAGAAGTAATTGTTAGAAGGGGAAGTCAAAGGTGTTACGAAGGAGCAGGGTGTAGGGGGCATCAAAGGAAGACATGAAGGATGGAATGCAATTAGCAGGACCAGGAGTGTGGGCAGGAGTGATGCAGGCAGAAGGGATGACGGGTACAAAGGCCAGGAGGCTGTGGGCCTGGGGGCACAGCTCAGGAAACTGGAAGCAAAACAGAACAACCATCTGTCTGGGATGTTTTCTGACACTGACCGATTCTCCACCACTCGCTGCTGTCGATTCTCCACCACTCGCTGCTGTTGATTCTGAACCTAACCACTCAGAGTTCACACAAACCCCACAGCGGAAGGGCCCATTCCTAAAAGACTGCTCCCATTTCCGATGCCAGTTACCAAGTCTCACATCACCCATACTTCTCACTAGCTATAAACTGGGAGTTCCCATCACCTTGGGCTCGATAATTTGTTAGATCAGTCCACAGAACTCGGGAAAGCACTTTATTTACCTTCCATAGTTTATTACACAGGAACTTCTGTCTAAGTGAAGTTGGTGGGGGGCAGAGTGCGCCTGGGTGCCTCAGTCCATTGGACGTCTGCCTTCGGCTCAGGTCATGGTCTCAGGATTCTGGGATGGAGCCTCACATCAGGTTCCCTGCTCAGTGGGGAGCCAGCTTCCTCCTCTCCCCCACTGCTCATACTTGTTCTCTCTCTCTGTTAAATAAATAAATAAAATATTTAAAATAAAAAAATGAAGGAAGGAAGGAAGGAGAGAAGGAAGGAAGGAAGTTAGGGTGAACCACCCTTCCAACACCTGAGTGTGTTTACCCAACACAATTCTCCCAGGGTCTTATCCAGGTTTTTATAGACCTCACCTCTAGCCTCCCCTCCCCAACTCCCAGGAGGTTGTGAGTGGGGCTGGAGGTTCGAACCTTCTGATCACTGGGTCTTTCTGGTGACCAGCTCCATCCTGAGACAATCTAGCGGCCCCACTCTAAGTCACTTCATTAGCGTAAACTCAGGTGCAACAGGAAGGGACTTCTTATGAAGAAGAAAAGACGCTCCTCTCACCCAGGAAATCCCAGATGTTTTAGGAGCTTTGTGCCAGGAAAAGAGACAAAGCCCAGATATTTTTCTTATTATACAGCAGGGTCTGAGGAGCAGAGGATTTCAGGCAGCAACTGGCAAGAGAGGAGGCCTGGGAGATGAGAGGACCAGATCAAGACAGACAGGTAGATGAGGCTGAAGAGTTCTACTTGAGATTAGGGCAGTGGGGAGCCCTCTGAAGAGTAAAGAGAGGAGGGAAGGAGTGAATTTGCATGTTATAAAGGTCATCCTGTTTGGAGAAAACAAAGAAAAACAAGCCTGGAGAGGCTCCTGGATGGCGCATCGGTTAAGCATCATCAGATTCCTGATTTGGGCTTCGGTCATGATCTCAGTCATGAGATCAGACCCGGTATTGGGCTCCATGCTGAGTGTGGAGCCTGCTTAAGACTCTGTCTCCCTCTCCCCATCCCTAACACCTTGCATGCTCACTCTCTTAAAAAAGAAAAAAAGAAAAGAAAAAAAAATAAGCCTGGAGTCAGAGAGACTAGTGAGGAAACTATTATGGTGATCTTGATGGAGACAATGAAGTCCTTGGGAGGTCATGAAGCTGGCCAGAAATGGGTGGGGTCATGAGAAGGTTGAGCTGACCCTACTGTGATTTTGGATGCATAATGACGTCTACCATTTTTCCAGCAATTGTGTTCTTCCTCTCAACGTTTTTTAGTTTTAAATTTTTTTAAGATTTTTTAAAAAAGTGATCTCTACACTCATCGTGGGGCTCGAACTCACAACCCTGAGATCAAGAGTCACATGCTATACCTAATGAGCCAGCCAAGCCATCCCAACAATATTTATTTTTATATTTATTCCTACTTCTTAAATGCTGTTATTTGGCTTTTCATGCATTTATATTTTTTCAATATGACATTCCTTAAGATTGGAATTGTTTCTTATACCTATTTAATTTTTTGATTCTTTTGGCTTCAGTGTTCTCATCGTTAACATGAAATTGATAATCCATGTCTTTCCTGCTTCGTAGGGTTATTGTGAAGATCCAGTATTCAATGAGCTAAGATAGTGAAGAATTTTAGATAGCATGCAGATACACTGGGTTATTGTCATAAAGGAATCACCTACCTGCACTGAATTAATACTTCCTAGAGCATATACTGGTCAGGATACAGTCAGAAAAGAGAAGATAAAAGCTGCCGTACTCTCTTGAGTGGTTGATTCTTAAATTATGACTGAAGTTCAATCAATACTAGCTAAAGAATACTGACTTCAGCCAGAGAGAAGCCTGGAAAAATGGTTCTTGTGATCAGAATCAGATGGTTGAGGGTTTCAGTTACCTACTGTGCTCATCCTAACACCTCCACTCTCCACGGGATTGGTCGGAAGGCCACCTCCCGGCACAGGGAAAACCCAGGCCTTCTCCAAGATTTCTGCTAATTCCTTGGATTTAGATTTCTCAGTGTCACCTCTGACTCTCAATGTCTTCCTTTGCTGAATTGTGGCCACCCCGTCATCTCTATCCCAGAACCGCCCCCGGAGTTGAACACAACCCCTTCTCTTTGATGCCCCCTGAGCCTGCTCCCATGAGGTAGCTTTATGGAATGGATATTTTTTAGTGATCTGGGGAATGGATTACAATGGAGAGAAGGCTGGATTACAGAATTGCAGTCAGAGATCTCACTTTAAAAAATATATATCTATTTTTAATTTATTATTTATATTTTTATTTATTAAAAATTTATATAATTTAATTTATTTAATATATAATTTAATATTTATATGTGTGTGTGTGTGTTTATGTACCTGGGGGGCACAGTTGGCTAAGCATCCGACTCTTGGTTTCCTGGGATCGAGCCCTGGGTCAGGTTCCACATGTAGCATAGAGTCTGCCTGAGATTCTCTCTCCCTCTCCCTCTGCCCCTCCCCCTGCTTGTGCACATGCTGTCTCTCTCAAAATAAATAAAATTTTTTAAAAAGCTTAAAAGTAAAAGCTTCCCCAACTTTCCACTTTTAGTTTTTGACCATTTTGCTTAGTTTTCCTTTTTTTCTCTTTGTTCTTCCTCATCCTCAAATTCTTGTTCACGGCCTCAGCGGAGTTATTTAGCTCTCTTTGTCTTTCCCCTCCCCACCCATGTCCTTAGAGCCTCACCTTCTACCCCCCCAAGGGGCCTATCAAGGTATTTTCCCAAACAAAAGATATTTCCTTCCCTAAAAGGAACTCTGGTGTCAGCTGATAAAGTAATAGCTTCTCTTATCTGCTACAACAATGACAAGTTTGCCAAATTGTGTTTACTCTTTGTGAGATCTGACCTTAGGTTGGGCCTTCCGGCCAGTGGGAAAAGTAATTGGTCCACACTCATGGTAATTTAGGTGTGACCCCATTGTCATTCGATTTGGTACTCACAGGTTTGGGAGAAGGGATGGGTGGTTCTGATACGCTCATTTTATGATGGGCAAAAATGGAGTTTAGAAATGGTCATTGACCAGAGGAATGCATTTCTGAGCCCGAACTTGAACCCAGATCCCAGCTCATTCGGTTCTCTTTCCCTTGAGAGTTTTCCTGACCCTGGAAAATGTCCCTTGTTTGTTAGTCAGGTGAATTGTTTGGAGAATGAACTCAATACTCCTGTGGACGAGGTCAAAAGAGACGTGGATTATTTGCCAGATTGCTTTTGCAGAAAAGCGGGAGGAAAAGATGAGCTGTCAGCAGATGCCTTTCTGTGTTGAGACCAACTGTCATGCCCCTGAGATAACCATCTCAAGGCTGTTAGAAGGGGCTAAGGCTGGGGAAGGCTCCAGCAGGACGGCTGCGGATCCACCGCTCAAGGCCTTCTCTCCACCTTGGACGCTCCTTTCCCGGCTCCCATCCTTCCCCCAGTCTCCTCGGAGGCCCAATCCCCACTCCACAGCACCCTCTGGGGAGCCATCCCTGACAGCCACACACGGATTGAATCTCTCTCTCCTGGGAATCCCACTGGCAATTACTCTCTGCTTTGCACCATTAGCGTGTTCTAGATCAGTGGCTCGCAAATGTGGTTGATGGCGACCCACAGAGAAGAACCCGTCTTTTGCTTTGCATCTCGGTACACATGCCAGGCCTCCCCCTCCTGCCTCACACGTACGTAGAGCAGTACGCACATGTATGCTACGGAACAGAGTTCCCTGGGTACTGAGCCTTATTTTGTGTGGTGCATACCAATATTTCTTTTCTATTCTACTTAATTCTATTCTATTCTACTAAAACATGCTGGTTGCAACCCACTAAATTGATGTCACGACCCACCAAGAATAATTCCTTTAATCTAATTCTCCGCAACACAGCGGGATGTGTTACTATACACCGCAGCCCACTTCCCTCCCGACCGCTCCTGATCTGCAAATTCAATTCCCCTTCATATCTCACTGGGAACTCCCAGAAGCTTCTCACCAGCCTCCTTGCCTTTAGTCTTTCTTCTCTCTTCCACCCTCCCCATTGCTTTTTCTTAAATGCAGATTTCATCTGACTGATCATTCTGATGCTTAAAAACCTCCCAAGGCTTTCCATTGCTTAAAAGTGCACTTCATATAAGTTGCCTGAGCATAAGGCCCTCTGCAGACCATCCACCCACCTGCCTTCTCCTTGGCTCCAGCAAAAAATCAAGGCCCTTTGTCATTCCCCTGCCAGATGCCAGCCTATTCCCTTCTGTGACTTTGCACATGCTGTTCCCTGGCTGGAATGCCTCGGTCGCTTCTCTAGTGGAAACTGCTTTCACTTCAATAACTCAGGTTACCAGAAGGAAAGAAATCCTGCCATTTGTGACAACACAGGTGGACCCTGAGGGCCTTTTGCTAAGTGAGATAAGCCAGACAGAGAAAGACAAATATTATATGATACCCCTTCTGTATGGAATCTAAAAATGCTGAACTCGTAGAAATGGAGAGCAGAAGGGTGGTTACTGGAAGCTGGCAGGGAGGGAGGCTGTGGGGATGTTGGTCAAAGGGTAGAAACTTACAGCTGGGGGCGCCTGGGTGGCTCAGTGGATTGGAGCCTCTGCCTTCGGCTCAGGTCATGATCCCAGGGTCCTGGGATCAAGCCCGATCAAGCCCCGCGTCAGACTCTCTGCTCGGTAGTGAGCCTGCTTCCCTCCTCTCACTCTGCCTGCCTCTCTGCCTACTTGTGGTCTCTCTCTGTCAAATAAATAAATAAAATCTTTTTTTTTTAAAGACTTTATTTATTTATTTGAGAGAGAGGCAGTGAGAGAGCATGAGCGAGGAGAAGGTCAGAGGGAGAAGCAGACTCCCCGTGGAGCTGGGAGCCTGATGCGGGACTCGATCCCGGGTCTCCGGGATCATGACCTGAGCCGAAGGCAGTCGTCCAACCAACTGAGCCACCCAGGCGTCCCAAATAAATAAAATCTTAAAAAAA